>NDXB01000701.1:0-45532 GCA_002631895.1 Agapornis roseicollis
GTTCTGTTTTTTTTTTTTTAACAGGAATATGGGAAACAATAAGCTAAAGCCATCTCTATGAGTTCCTTATATGTATGCCTAAACATTAGGGGATGGAATAAGTTTTATTTTAAACTGTATACATTAGGATTAATCACTGAAAGTAAAATGATAAAGAAATAATGGTATTTCATAGAGAGAAAATGAAGAATCTTAGGCCTAGAACTCTGCAATGAATCAATCAAAATGGAGTTAGTAGATAGAAGGATTAAAGGACTGTAATAAGACCATGCTACAGATGACCACAATGGGAAAGGCTGTGGAAAGAAGAAATACTATATGATAAGATAAGAAAGCTATGTATAGATAATAACACAGCGATGATGGCTGGTAACACCTCCATAATATTAATTTGAAAACCTTTGAGACACCATGGAAATAATAGCTGTTGCAAATTACTGCTTCCTGAATCATATCAGGATCAGCTTAAGCACAAATCTGGCTGTAGCAAAGCCAATGCAAATACCAACCTGAGTAAATAAGAAATAGTTGGTACACAAGCATCTCACTGGGAATTGAACCAATTGCTACCAAATAAGCCAGACATGATTTCAACAGCTTTTGTTCTAAAAAGAATCTGATTGACATGGGGAATGGATTGAATCAACCTTAGCACAGAGGATAAAATTTTGAGGTGAAGATGGTTATAAAATTAGCCAAGGATATTGATATGTTGTTTTTATGCATTTATGACAGTTCCACAAACTGGGACAGGGTGGGTCTTTAAGAAGCATTAGGTTATAAATGTAGCATAATAGTTCTACGGTCAAGTTTGATTAGGAAATTAAGTGCTATATTTGGGGTCTGCTTCAGTGAAGACTTTCTACTTGCTGATTCCCTTGCCTGTTGCTGCTCAATTAGTAGCTTCCAGTGGCATCTCCTAACTTTACAAACAATCATGTAAACTTTACAGAACTATTAATAAAGTCTATCTTAAAGCCTACACATGATTTTATGATTTTTTTTTGGGTGAGACTATTAAATGTGGCATAGAGGACTCATAAGATGGAGAAAAAATTGCTAACTTTTCAGAAAAAGAGACAGAAAGATGCCAGACCAGATGAAACAGAGAAAAAGGGGGAGGAAAATAAGATATAAATGAAAAGGTAGTGGAAGCTGCTGCAGACCAGCTGGAAGACAGAAAACTTTCTTCTTATACTCCTCTATAAAGCATTTGTGAAGGAAAAATTGCAGAGAAGAGGATAGGGGAGTCCTTCTTAGATCCCCTAGATTTTGTTATTAAAGGAATTTGTGAAGATTTTGTTGAAAAAAAGAAATTGGAGAAATGCAAGGTAGAAGTAAACCATCTGATCAGAAGGGTGGAACTTTTTTTCTAGTGTAAAAACCAGTACGGATAGTATTTTCTAGTACTCTTCCCAAGACATCTATTATTGAGCACTGCTGGAAACAGAATATCTGGCCTATTACAACAGGCTTATTATCTTACAGAAAAGCTTGACATAAAATGTATTGTCAGGAGATTGGACATGTCATGTTAACCCTGAATCTTAAGGCACAACAGGAGAACATTGAAACAGTAGCAATGGGTTTATATAAAAAATACTTGAAACACTGTGTACCCAAGAATGTTGTTAATATGAAACATTGTCAGCCTCACACTAATACATTTTACTATACAATTTTTGTTATTTCTTTCTGCTGCAGTAATTTACTGGTACGCAGGTAGGTTTCTAGCAGCAAACTTTCTTATTACTAGTCACAAAATCAGTATTTTTTTTCCAAGTATGTTGGCTTTATTTCAACTTTCTTTTAAAGAAAGTACCTTAAAAAAGCAAGTAGCCATTTTTAATCCCATTTTTCAGCTGGGAGAAAGTGAGTCATGAATTAATTCAGTGAGCCACAGGATATTCCTTGCAGTGAGTTATGGATAGAATCAGGAACAGAGCACAGGCCTCCTCAAACTCCATTCTCCTTCCTCTTACCTACTTTGTATGGTTATTTTACAGCTGACTCTGAACGCAGCTTGTAACAAACAGTCCTATTTGGAGTATAATGGAGACTTATTTGGGGTATTTAATGATGCAACATGACATGGAAGGGACACTCTTCAAAACAGACTCATGCCAGTGGCTTGCACCATGCAAGCACAGATGTTCCACAGAGCGGCAGTGAGATGTTCACCATAGTTTTTCGTTCTGTCTAGCAGATCCCCTCCAAATGTGTAATCTCCTGCAGTTTGTCCATTATGTTCCTGTTTGGCAGAAAGGAGGCTGCTGCTGTGCTAACATTCATCACTGAGCTTTTTACTGTGGGTCTGCCGTTCTTACACTGACACGCTTATCTGAAATCAGCATGGGGATGTATCAGACCTGGGGAGGGCTTTTCTTTGCCAAAATGCATTTTCTTCGCTTGTAGTATTATATTCTTTTCTGTCTCTGAAACTAGGTAAGAAATGGGGATAATAGCAGAGTATCAGAAGTAAGGAAAAGGCTTCAGTTAGATAAAGTTATATATTGGGGTTTGGGTTGTTCTTTTTCCCCCACTCCCCTTATGCAATCAGTTGAAATACAGATTTCAATATGTGATACTGCAGGAGGTCTGATAGCCCATTTCTACCTTCTTTAAGCAGCCAGTCATTTTATTTCAGGGACACATTTTGGCGCATACCCCCAGCAGCAGTCTTTTGGTGTGGTAGGGAATATTTTTGTTTGCTGGGGATGGGGTGGAGGTGGTGTTGCTTTTTTGGACAGGGGAGGGATTTGAGTATTATGCAAGTTTTTCATTATGATTTCTATATCACCAGTTGTGGCAGATTAGAAAAGGCTGGAGAACAGGATAGCTGGTTTTGTATGTAGAGCACAGACACTGAAAGCACCTCTGCTGATGAAAAGCGATTTTTGCATATCTCTTGAATCTTCGTACTCCTTTCACTAGGAATGACATTTGTAAAAAGACTGGATCAAATTTTCAGGCATGCTGAATATCTACTGTCTGT
Source organism: Agapornis roseicollis (assembly GCA_002631895.1). Classification (NCBI taxonomy): domain Eukaryota; kingdom Metazoa; phylum Chordata; class Aves; order Psittaciformes; family Psittacidae; genus Agapornis; species Agapornis roseicollis. Next base: position 2,996 of record NDXB01000701.1, read on the forward strand.
TAACTTGAAGTTATCTTGGGGCTGTTCAAAAATGCTGAATGTTAGGACTGATGAAGTGTAGGATATCTCTTTTCAGTAGCAGTGGAGACGAGATGTCTTTAAATCTTTGTATTTTCTCTATTTACTGTAAATACAGTGAAGTCTGTAAATACACTTAATTTAATGGGCTATTTACATGTGGTAGTACTGAGTTTTGCTACTTAAACATTTTTTAATGCTGTTATGTTTTTTATTTCCTTTTTTGAAATGTCAGATGATCATTTTAATTCTTAAATGAAGTTGAACTCATGGTACAAGTAAACTAATCTGTAACCTAAGAAAGAGTGGCAGCATCCATAGTGCATGCACTATAAGCTCTAGCAATTGATAACGTGTAACATGTATAATAGTAGATGCAGAAACTGTAGATACGCTTTATGTGTACATAGTAAACAGAAAGTCTATTTAAAAGGAAACATGCAGGGACTTCTCTATTCTGCATTTCATGCTTCCTGAATTTGGTGCAAATAGCATCCAATTTACCATTGTCTCTAAAATTTCTGGCAATGAACAACTGGCAGTGTTAACTTGTCATACAAAACAAAGCGATAACTGATGTATTGTCTGAGCTGAAAGCAGGGCTCTGCAAGAGGTGTGAAGTGTGCTTCTCAGGATGTTTTCTCTTAGTCAAAGTACTAAGGATAAGTATCTGAGTGTTTATACTAATATTTGGTGCTGATCAGACATCTATTGCTCTTTCAAATCTGTTTTCAAGAACAGTTACAGGAATTGCTGTTTTATTCTCCATGTGTTCACATACATCTTAATAATATTAATGTAAATCAAATACAGAGTTAGAGTTTAATGCAGCTGACTTCCTTCTTCTTGTTTTATAATTTTGAATACTCAATCAGGAAGAAAAAACAATATTGCTTTTGTTCATAAACAGTGTATTAAATATTACAAGTACTAAAGGGAGAAGGATTTGAAAACAGAAGCCATTAAAATATATTTGGACAAAATATTAATTTAGCAATTTGGAATTCTGATTAATAACCTTTTTAAGAGTTCTCAAGTATAAGCTCAATTTACCTCTAGTTAGTACCTGTGAGTCAATTTGATCTTTTATTTTTTCATCTTGAAATTCAAGTAACCACACTTAAATCTCTTCAGATGTTTCTCTTTTCAATAACCATTCAGTGTTATTGATTTCAGTATTAGTAAAAAGTAATCATTATTGATACATCAGCCGATATGGCACCAAATTTATATAATGTATATAGTAACTGCTGCAGTCTCTTTTGGAGAAACACATATTGCAGATGTGGAAACCTTTCTCCTCTTACTGGTTGGGGTTTTTTTATTTACAGCCTCAAAAACAGAATCTGCACTTCTAAACATGTCCAGGTAGTTCTTACACAATTTTTTGTGACTTATTTTGTACAGCAACTATTGTGTTCAGATAGTTGCTAAGAGTAATTTTACCTAGAAATTACAATGTAAATAGCTATGGAATTACAGGACAGAATCTACCACTTCCATGTAAATCAATTTTAATAAAATAAAAAAACCCCTGACTACTTATTAGAAATTATTTGATGATAAGTAGCATACCAGAGCCTTGAAGTACATTGCTGCAGATACTGGACCTGTTTGTGTTACCTTCTGCAGTTCAACTTGATGTATTCCATTTGGATATCCACTGCATTCTGACACAAAAATTTTCTGCTTAGAGTCCTATATTTCTGTGATGAAAGTAAGAAAAAAAACCACAAAGCAGAAATGTAGCTGGAGAAAACATGAGCATCAACAAACCTTAAGACAGATATTTAGTCTAGCTAAAATTACATACTTATATACACATTTAGGCACCCATGAAAAAGACATCTTCCTTATGCCAAAATGAAGTATCGTATAGGCAGAAATGTCTTCTATGACCAGGATGTGGTGTCAGAGAATTTTGTTTCATGATGTTCACTTAAAAATAAAATAAAAGCTCTTGGTGAAAATCAGTCTGTTTCTCCCACCTAAATGGTGCTGTGCTTTGCAACTTTGCAGTGCAACTAAATTTTACTTAGTTTGTGGGTATTTGAATCAGCAGGCAAAGGGAGCTATGGTGTGTATTATAACATTTTATTATTGATGTATCTCTTTGAAAGACAGTGAGAAGTGTAACTGGGGGAAGCTAAATTAGTGAAAAGCCACCTATATGTCTTCTAAGACTTGAATTATTTTGTGGGAAAGAGAAAGAGACAGTGGAAGAAGTGGCCAAAAATGGCAACCAAAGTGACCGAGGGCTTGGATTTACCTCTAGATAGAACACAGTGCAAGGAAAAAATGTGATAGTTCAGGAAGAAAATGAATTGAGCAGATACATGGCAGATGTTTGTGCAGACTAATGGTATGACTGATGACTAGATAGACTGTGTTCACGTTTGCGCTTTATGATGTTAAAAGAACATGCTTTAAAAATAAATACACATGTTTAAAAATTTATACTTTTTCTGCATGGTAGATAATGAGCTCATGAAACTTGCTGCCACAATGTATAATTAAATTCAAGAGCTTAATGGGTCCGGGTTTTGGTTTGTTTGTCTATACTTTTTCAGAATGTTGTTATTGTGTATTTTCACCTTTAGTAGGGGAGAGCGTAGGGAGACATCTCAGAATGGAAATAAAACAGTGCATTCTGCCTGATCTCTTTGAAAACAAACTGCTTTTCTGATCAAGTGTGAAATAATGTATAACAGCAGAAGGACTGCAACCTGATGTGTTAACTTAGAAGGTTGAGCAGTAGACAGGTTAATTTTTTATTATTTTTTTTCCTTGACACCTGTAGTTATCCTTGTGTTTTTCCACATTAAGAAACTGGAACAAGAAAGGACTCTGCATCAGCTTAGTGTCTAAGAAACACTAAACAATCAGGAGCTGGCATATGACCAGGACTCCTATTATTTCTGGGCTAACATCTGTAACTGTTGTTTTCAGACTTCTTTTCTCTCTGATGAGTTTTGCAGCCACTTCAGTGGCCTTAACAGCTCATTCTGTGCAGAGAGGGGCAGCATTGTTCAGCAGTGTGACAGTTCACCTTGCACCATTGTGTCATCTTGATTAGAAACCAGTTGCCTGTGACACAGTGTTTTGTTTTATTTCAAGAGCAGGGTATACACTTTCATGGAATTGGGGATGGGGTAAGGGTTTTAAAAAAAGAGAGAAAAGGTGAGGGCTTGGTGAAGCTGTGCAATTAAGTGGAAAATGTTACACCTGCCTAGCACCATGGTGATCCTTGGGTAGCACAAGGATTCTTGTATGTCACAATTCTTGTATGTCAAGAATGTCAAATGTAAAAATTCTAATATGTACAGTGGATACACAGAATTTGAGGTGGTTTGTTTTATATTTTTATCTGTATATGGATATGTACGTAACGTGTGTGTAGTCTATCAATGCAGGAAGTGATTGTAGCAAGCATATAGAAAACTGGTGTTTTCCTCTGTGCAGTTCTAACTGGATTCCTAACGCAGGCAGGCAGAAGCATAGAGGTGGCCTTAACAATCAGTAGTGGACAACAGCTGTTGGGCTTTGGGAAAATGCTGCAGTTCTTCCACACTGTTATTCCACAGCTATAGAGTAAGTGCCATTTAATCCAAGCAATTTTGGTGACTGCATTGCCAGTGTCTGTTAAAGGCAGTGGGTGAATGTGCTGATGTGACCACTATAGATTCAAGCAAGTGCTTAAACTGTTTTCAAGTGCTTAAACCCTTTCAGCTCATGACATATTTGTGAGCTTCCTCTTAAAGGGAGCGGGGTAGAAGCAATGTGATTTTTCATATACAGTAGCACATTTCCAAATGTAAAAAACCCCTTGGGATTGGAGAAATCAAGGTTGTTTATAGATTTTGGACTATGAGAAAACAGCTTGAATTGGACTATATAGTTTCTATGCCAATATAAATATTTTGGAATAGTCAACCTGTTTGAACTCAATATAATTTGAAGTAGGTTAGATATTCAACTAAATATAGGCATGTATAATAAGTAATAGCACTCAAATTTCTAAATGATGCTCAGAAAATTGAGCAGAAAATTATATTTTGTATGCATAACTGATGTACATATGTATGATTAAAAGTATGAAATTATAGGCACGCATTTCAGAAAGTGTTGAAGTAAAAGTAGCCTCCTCTGCCTTAAATACTGTTGAGAAAACATGGTCATGCACAATGAAGGAACATTAGAGTAGTTTTTTACTAGGATGTGAGGATGGAGATTCTCATTTTTGCCTTCTCTATTTTCTTGGAACTTGATAAAGTAACATGAGGCTTCTCCCCTTGGGAGCAGTATTCCCCTCTTGGGGATGAACAAAAAGTTAACTACTTCAAGCATTTCCTGGTACAAGAACTGCTTAAGGCAAATCAAAGTGTCTGTCTAGAACACCAGGCAGAATATGGCCAAAAAGCTGTAGTCCATTGCCCACTGTCCGTACTAGAGCTGGGTTTATTAATGCTGCAGGAGAGATGGGTGTGAGGAAAGGCAGGAGGGGCTGCCTTTCTGTCCCACTCTGTACAATGTACCCCCTTTTCCAATGACAGAAGGAAAGAGACTGTCCTATTTTCATCTCTTACTTTTCCAAGCCTCAGTGGTCTAGCCTCTCTCACAGTTCTTTGTACAGAGAAGCCTTGAGCCAGCTCTGTCCTGGAAGATTTATGATTGTGGTTTTAGACCAGGTTATCTCTTGATCTGCTGCAGTCCTGAGCAGAGCTCAAGAATTTTGAGCAAAAGGAGGAACATCTGTGCTGTGCTCCTGCACAGCATCTAGAATCTTTCTTTACTGTCAGTAGTGTGCCTCTCTACCAGTGCAAGTGCTTTTCTTACAAAGTAGAGAGACTTCATTGACAAGGGAGAGATTCAGTTTGTTTAGCTCTTGCTCTTCTGGACAGTAAATTGGTATCTGGGTGCATGCTAAGAAATTGCTGTCACAGGGCCAGGAAAGAGGTAATTTGTTTACTGCCAAGTCCAAAATCCAGAGTTTGTAAATACTCTATAGTACACCATGGGCAGTTGTTCCCATCTTTTTTGGTACACTGTGGAGGCAGTGGTTTCTTGAGTTTGTCATAATGATTGAATCTGTTCCAGAGTATTGTCAGGTTGTCCTGCTCAGGAAGGACAGGAGCAGCAGGAGCTACAAAGTAGCAAGAAGTTGACATAAAAATGAGCTCACTTTTGTGTCAACAGAGCCAAAAGGGGAAAACAAACTAGAGTTAGCACCCTGCACTCCATCACTTCCATGCCATGCTGCCTGAGGGATTCAAACACATGGATTCAAGTCTGGCTTGTTACTCTAAGTACATCTTGGGTATATCAAAATAGGAACTGATGTTATTTTTCATTTTTGACATATCCTCAACAATGCATGGAAAAACTTTTGTCTGAAATAATTTGAACCTGGAAATCAGACTAGTTTCTTTGTGCTGTAGCAGAATTTCTCTTCCTTTTCCACATATAGCTAAGTTGTACCAACGGGGTAAAGTAGTGAAGTTTCAGAACTGACATTTTTAGCCAAAAGGTGGACCAGCTTTTTTATAAGTATAAGCAGACATCACTGTCACCCTGCAGGTACCTGTATGAATGTTTCCTTCTGTCTTTCATCTTTACTTCCCTCTGTGAACCCTCAGTCTTATTGATTTTAACTTTGCTTGGGTTCCAATCTGATTCCCTAGTAATTTACACTATAACCCTGTTGGCACCATGTTTGGAAGATTAGTATTTTTTGTCTTGGCATTCAGGAGCATCTTCCTCTTCATAATCCAAAATGGTGCCACTTACTTCTCAAGTGAAAAGAATAAGTACATGCAGGAACTGTCCCAACAGATAGAAATTATTATGCAGCTGCCTGTACAGTCCTTGTCTTTGAGTGCTACTCAGACATGTTCTTTCTCTTGAAACACAACCCAGGAAATTGCAGTTTTGTGGCAAAACTGATAAAGCTGTCCCCAGTGATGAAAGAGTTTAACAGAGGATTTCCTTTTTTCTTTCTCCTGCTATGATTACAGCTGTATTTCTCTTACAGTTTTTGGTTCTTGATAGGATGACACAACATGACCAATTTGTTCTTTCATGTCATGGAGTGATATGTGAAAACTCTTTTTGGAGTAGAAAGCTGCTTTCCCAGGAGTCAGTGAGAACCCAGTTCAAAGTTGAACAACCATCGTCATACAGAGACAGCACTTGGCAGCCCAGACAGGATGGAGATTTTAATGGTATATTTAGTGGAAACCATAAGGGAATGTTTTAGCAGAGACTATCACTAACTAAATTAAAGATTGATAATTTAATTTTGCTTTCAAAGAAAGATGATGAGAGTTGCATCCTTCTTTTCTGGCATTAGTTGGGGAAAATGCTCTTAATATAAATTATATTCTGGCAGTGGAAAAGTGTCCCCAACAGTATTCCTTTCATTGTGTTGATTAGATAGCACCAGTGCACAGAAGTGACAGCTATACCATTAGGGCATGTTCATGGCTAAGATAAGATAAATAGATCTTCATGTTAACACTGCCTCTTCTGTAATTTCACATGAAGAGTGCACTCAACAGAATGTCTCATGTCTCTTAGCTCTACAGTGTGCATCAGGAGGAGCCTTATAACAGTATGATCAGAATTTTGTTAGTGCTGCCAGATTACAAAGAAGCATTTTTAAAAGCAGGTATCCATGCAATGTGTGCACCTGTAGTGATTTACCATAGATGGTTGTGTGGCATTTATCACCTCAAAAACTAATCTGCTAGAGCAGTGAATGTCATTATAGCCATTTCACAGATAATGAATCTGGACTTTGATATAGTACAGTTCAGCTTCAGGAGTCAGTGGCTGATCAGTCACATGGCAGGTTTATGGAGAAGCTAGAAGACACTACTCCCAAAGATAATCCTTCCTTCCTTCCAAAATGAGAGCTTTATAAGCAGCAGTTCTTAATGTGTTATTGTTGTTAAGGTAGAATTTATTTCAGTGTGGACAAAAAAACCCTTGAGTTGCCAAATGGCAGGTCACAAATGAAATGAAAAACTTTTTTCCCCTCTTAAAAACAATGCTTTTTCCTTGATGTTGCAATAATGAACATAATGAAGAGACAGGGATACCAGCCTGTATTTAGAGAGTGAATCACAGCCTGGTTTACTATGAAGTCTGTGTTTTAGTAAAAACCCCCAACTCTATGGGATATATAGGTGTGAGAATTTAATGGGGTTTGATTCTTTTGCTGGGGTTCATGCCTATAGAGGAAAGCTGGAAAATCTGAATTGTGAGTCCTATAAAAACAGAAGGGAAAATTAGCCAGCATTTTAAAATGAAACCTTGCAATTAGCTTTATGTCTTGCTTGCATATTCAAGTGCTTGAGGTTAACAAGAGTCTTGAATCTTTCTTGGAAAATAAAGGGCTTCAGAAACGGGTTGTATACCAAGATACAGTCATCTACTCACAGTCAGCAAGTGCATGACTGACAAATCCCAGTGGGATCACAAACAGGGCAGTCATGCCATCTCCCATGTCCTGTGTGACTTACAGCTATATCTATCAACCAAGCAAAATCTTGCAGCACATTAACTGATCTGTAGGCAGTCACAGCAAATCATAATGTGGATGTCATTGAAGAGCCTGGACAAAAGCTCTTGATCAGCTATACTGTTTGTTCTATAGTAATTGCAGTGTCTGAGTGTTTTTCAGGGGTATACACAAATAGAGGACATTACTATAATCCACAGATAACACAGTCATTGTCACAGTATGAGCACTTAAATCCTGCATTTAAAAAGCTTGGAATTTATAACGTTTATTTTAGCTCTTTTTTAAAAAGAAAAAAAAAAAAATCACTATCGCATCAGTAAATCTGGTTTCATCAGGTTGAAGAATCAACACATACAAAACAGAATCAGAAATGCAGATATATCAATCATGGAAAGGCATGTGATCAAATAAAGAATACACTCTCAATAGCTGCTTTAAAATGCACATGAAGGGAATGGCATCACAGTTATATGCCTGCCTGTCTGCCCATGAGACATACCTAAAAATTAGAAGATACAGCACAAAAGAGAACTGGGAGCAAATAAAGTCATATTACTGGGGCAGGAGCCAATGAAGGGAAAAGGTTTGCTGTTCCTCCTCCTCCCCAGTCCACTAGATAAAGGAGATGGTTTGTAATCATGAGGGATGGACAGTCAAGGCTGGGTGGTGTGTTTTTCTCTCTCTCTTTTTTTTTTTTTTTGGTGATTAAAAGGCAGAGTGAGAGGACAGAAGGTCCCTGTATTGTCAGCGCGTCAAAGTAGATTACAAAGGACAGTGAACGGGGAGGAAAAAGGCAGCTAAAAAAGATGCTGGTTGCTTTTTTTTTTTTTTTTTTTTTTTTTTTTTTTTTTTTTTTTTTTTTTTTTTTTTTTTTTTTTTTTTTCCTTTTTTTTTTTTTTTTTCCCTACTAAAAAGCTTAAGAGGGAGAGGAAAAGTTCCTTCATCTAAAAAGAAAAGAAATGAAGACATTTGCAGTTTCTGGGCCAACACAAAAGCTCAGCTGAGAGTTGTACGTTCTCCTTTGCAGGAGATCAAGATTGGGAGTGACCTCAAGAATTTTTATCCCTTGACCTTCCAGGTAGAGGTACTGCAAACTGGAAGGAGGGAATTTGCATTGTGCAATCCCAGACAACTTGTATGGGAATCCCGCAGGTTTCAGCATGAAGTGGAAGTCCTTGAAGGAGGTTGTTTGTTTTTTGCCATTTGCAGATAACCTGTACATGGCTCCTGGGCTGATAGTGCCAACTTTAAAAACTGAGAAAATAAGCAATTATTTGGGTTCTTTAATAACTGCAGCAGGAACAAAATGGGAAATGGTTCACAGCCTCATTCCTCTGAATCTTTTATGACTAGTGTTGGTCAAATTGGTTGATTAGTATAGCACTGATTACTCTGCCATAAACAGCCTCCTCTTAGCCTGCAAACCTCCCCAATAATCCTTACTGTAGCTGTATAGCAGATGATGGATGTGACTTATCCTATAGTAAGGATCCTGCCCTGCAAGAAAGTTGTGACCTCCTCTTCTGCTATTTCCAGCTTCAGCTGGTCAGCAGATTAAAAGGCTAAATTTGTGCCATGTGAAGGTCAGGAAAACAAGCTATCATCCTTGAGTTTAAACTAGGTGCCAAGATACCAAAATACTTGGTGGAATGAAAAGAATATGTACTGAGCAAAATAAACCTCTACTAATACCGTCACATCAGGGAAACTTCATCTTTGTAGCTATTTTGCTGGCCTCCTCAGACCCTGACATTGCATCAGTGGAGTGAAATAATTATAACACCTGCTGGGGTCTGAAAACTAGTTTTACCTGACTGTTTCTTTTAGCTTGCTAGGTTGAAGATGGACTACATCTTTCACTGGATCAGAAACATATACTAACCTCTTTTTGATGGGGAGGTTTGTGAAAATAAAACAAAACACAACCAATCTCTACCATTTCAGTAAATTCTTACATAAAGCAGAAAGTGGCCCAAGTAACTCAGCAGGAAATTATTTTTATATTGACTTCAAAGGTCAAACAAGGCCTCAAGTGGGTGGTTAATATCACTCACTGTGCTAAGCATCAACCATTTTGTCTTATGATACAGTTTGTGCTCACTATGAGACCTCAAGTCCTCTTTCACACTTGCCTTCTTGTCAGAATCCGAAGTGAAGGGTGTCACTTTGCTTAGCATTTGGAACTAAGCTGTCCTAACTTGCTAAACCTTCTCATCCAGGTTCAATGCCAGAATAGAATATTTTGACAACTCCTGAGTTTTGTCCTACTACATCAACAAGAAAATAAACATTTTGGGCTTTCTTTTGTTTTTTTTTTTTTTTTGGGGTACTACAGTTGAAAGCTAGATTACTTCAACGTAAATATACTTCAACTTTTCCCCTCCAAATGTCAAGAGCATAGTTGGCTGAGGGAGACTGCTATTGCGTGCTCTGGATACATACAAGTCAATGACAGCTACCAGGCAATGGCAGGAAATACTCCACTAGATTTACATTCTAGGCTCTGCACTGACTGGGCAACTATATTAAGTTTTAGAAAGCAGAAATCTCCATCTAAAACAGTTCATTTTTTATTTTTTTTTTCCCCCAGAAAACAGCATTATTTACTACCATTATAGTAGCTGTCAGTGAAGTTTTTCTAGTCTGGTTTCTGTCCAGGCTCTTTAGAGTTCTTAGTAGCATAGGGTTATCATTGCAAGCATAATTGGGCACGGTTGCCCTTGCTTTTATGTCCTCTCATATGGGAACATAAGGACCAAAATGTACAAGCATAGCAATGCTGAGTGCTGGTACTGCTAGGAAAACATGTGTTGTGTACATGTGCCTCACAGACTCCTGCAATAGGATACACATGGAATACATCATCTTGAAGCATCAGAGCTATTGTAGGATAAGTAATTGCTTCATCTTAAGCTGCGTCCAGATGCACAGCCCACAGTCTTGGCCAGGAGTTCAATCTTTAACCAGAGCCTGGTGAGAATAAGATCTTTGCAGTACAAATGTTGCCACATTTAGCCACGTTTTTCTCACTTGAAACAAGATTGCTCTAATCTGTTTTGCAAGTGGCTACAGCCTGAGATCATTTTGAAATGGAAATTAATGCAGAATGTCACAACTTGCTCAATATACCATTCTGCAGTGAGCTCTCATTACACTGGTACTCAGGTTCTGCTGTGGCTGCCAGTAACTTTTTTGAGTAAAGTTGTTGGTCTTCACTTCTCTGCATCAAGCTGCTGCTATTAGGAGTAGTGAGTGTGGTAGCTCAGAGGTAACAACCCATGCAAGGGCTTCAGCTCTGGAGTTCAGCCCCTTTCTCTGGGAAAAGAGAGGGGGGGGAAAGCTCCAAGGCTGTTTTGTACCATCTTAACAGTGTGGTTGTTAACCATATATAGAATCATAGAATAGACTAATATGATCAGTGATGACAGTGTAATTATCTGTACTACTTCCTATTGAGTCATCTTTTCCTTGGGTGTGCTCTGTTGCTCTGCCTTTTCCCTCTTTCCCCTGACTGGAGGGTGATTAGAATACTGCTCTGAAGCACTATTAGAAAGCATGTATTTTTCTCTTCCGAAATTTAAAACAAATAGCAGTCTGTCAGGGGACACAGGTGACAGATGTTGGCACTGCTCAAAGGTAAAAGAAATCTTTTAGTCTAGCATCTGAAGAATGGGTATTCAGCCTCACAGTGTAAAAAACCCAGTCCCTCAAACTTTTGATGGATGTAATGACTTGTCTATCCATAGGAACACCAAAACAAACAAAGGAGAAGCAGGAATTTCTCTCCAGGTCTTCCAGGTACTGCAGAGGCACAGAGTGGGAGTTCTTTCAAAGCCCCATAAGGTTGACAGGACAGGCAATAGGAGACAAGGTTCAGTCCTGATTACTTCATTGTTATATTTTGATGCACATCTTAGGTTGCGTTCACCATCATCAGTTTTCATATTTTTTGATCCTTTTGCCCTGAGATAATCTGTATATGCTCTATATCTCATCACATTTCTCTTTCAAAAGTTTAATTTGAACAGAAGTCTGTAACAAACCACAAGACACATGCCAACACTGTGAAAAGAAATGGATAGTTTATCCTGACAAATGTATTTGTTTACTGGAAACCTGCTGCTTTATTGGTATTTATTTTTCCTTAATTAGGTCAACACATCTTGTCCTCCTGATGGAGAATTAGGTAATATTTAATTGACATTCACCTGAAACATTGTTTTGACGTGAATTATATTTAATGCTAATTGAATTATAGAATTTGAGCTTACCATATTCAACATTTATGATCTGTGATACATATCCTGTTTATACAGAATTAAGGATATGTTATTAAATGCTTGGTCACTTTTGGTGTGTTATTATCAATTATATCCTTAATTATTATTGTCTGTCATGATGGCCTCTATGAGTAAGACGAAGTTGAGAGGTTATGTTTCTGAGTCATTAATTTAAACTTGCATATATTCAGTAATGTTTGGAAAATTGGTCTGTGACTCTGCAGTCCTTCCAAAAGAGTTTATCCAAGCAGATTAAGGAGAGTAGCTGTGGCTAGTTTAATAATAAATAGTGGGGAGGTTTCTTAAAATCCCTTAATTGAGAATCAACATTTCCAAAATATTTGCTATGAAAATGGCGAATATGAGACATCATGCATGCAGTTCAGGAGATATTTTCACATTTATCAACCTGAGTAAAACATAAATAGGTTCAGATCAAAAGCAACAGGCAGGAACCCAGGTTTTTGACTTCCATATTTTCGAAAGATATGCAACTGGCAATGTTTGTGAATGCTGTCTGATCATTTATGCTAGCAAAAAAGAGACTGGTAAGATCAAAAGCTGAAGAGTAAAGTCCACCTAAGCTCTGTTAAGACTGCCTGTCTGAGAGCCAGAGTTCACTGGGTACTGAAAGATAGCAACTTCATCTTTCTGTCTTCACCTGAGGAAACTCCTCAGGAAGCTCAGATGATCATTCAGTCTGGAATCGTCCCTTTTAATGTGAAAATTGAATTGTTAGTGAAATTTAACCATAATGAAGTTAAGAGGTGGCTTTTGCCTACTGCATTACGCTGGTCTGATTGGAGAAAACAGGGAGATCATTTAATTTATTTAACTTTGAGGCAAAATGTGTTTGTTTGAATATTACAGGCAGGTGAGTTGCTGCATAGCTACAAAGTACTGTCACTTGTCTGTCATGCTTTCGTTGCTAGGGGTTGGTATTCAGACCAAGTCATTGTCTGGTTTATGTCAGTGAAGCAACCCTGAGAGTTTTCATGCCTGTGTTGTGGATTTGACCCATTCTTTACACTGAGCAACAGTTATGGATTGGAAAAAAACCCCACTGAGATAAACTGTAAAATGTTTGTGATTCACAGCTCCTTCATAGCTGTTGCAAAATGTTAGTTTTGAAGCTATTGCATGGTATTGTCAATCCAAACTATTCATGCATACGAAGAATACTGACGTTATTAAATGGTTCACTAAAACTCTTGACGTTGTAAGGCGAGGCAATACTATTGCTTCAATCTGTGCTTAATGATAATTGAATTATTAATCTTGAACTTACCACACTGAACATTTAAAATCATCATGTTCCTGCAGAATTAAAGCAAGTGAAAGAGAGAGAAACTATTAAATGGTTGGTCTCTTTCAATAAGTAGTATTATAAATTATATTCAACAATTATTATCTGTCAAGATCAGCTTTATGAATATGGAGCCTTGATGGTGTTAATATGCCTATGCATATTAAAATATATGAAAAGTTGCAATGCATGAACAGTAGCTGATTTTCAATATTTACAATTCAAATATTGCCATAAGTGTGTGGTTCATTCAAAGAGTTAACTGTCAGAAGAAAACTAATGTTTTGGAACCAGTAGGCCTTAGAATCTACAGCTAATGGTGTTTTAAAATGGCCAATTGGACTTCTGTAAGTATGTTCAAATTAAAACATTTGATTCTTGCTGAAACATAATTTCTTCTACTAGATGACATTAGCAAGACCTAGCTAATATAGTGATAAAGATGATCTGTTCAAAACACCTAAAGTGCTATCAGTGCTGCTGAAACTCATCAGAGCTAACTGGAACCTCTATAACAGGAAGATATGTAACACAGTTTTTTTCTGTTTTGCTTATGAATCTGTGAACATCTCTGGTTCTGAGTTCCCTTTTTCCCTTCTCTTGTGCATTAAAGAAATGAGTTCTGTTACCATATAATTGAATTGTCAGCTACCTCTAGTGGAATGGAAGCTACCTCTAATGGAAACAGCTTTCCAATCATTTACCTTTTCGTTGATGTCTTCAAGTATTGTTTTTCCTTATCATGGCTGTATCTCAGTTACCAAAGAAATTAAGGAAAGGCAAGCCAGTCTATTTTCTGCTTTTTAACCCACTGGTAATATTCTTCTTCAGTGCCTCCCAGATACTGAGGAAAAAGCAAATCTTGTTCAATATCTGCTTTGCAGGCCACCTTTCACTTTACAAACTGATGACCTGCTGGCTTTCCAAGAGGAACTTGTACTTCAGAAGTAGTGACCTCATTGGGAAATGCATTAAGTTCTTATATTATGCCATACTCAAACTAGTCTAGTCTTGGTAACTGCTCTTTATGATTACCTCATCTATCTCATGACATTTCATGTCAGATCTGAAAGTACAGCTATTGTATGTTTCTTGCTTGCTGGCATTAACCTCAGAACTGAAGATGACAGACCGTATAACCTCTTACGTACTTTGGAGCTCTCATTATACCAGTTTTCTGTCCATGCACAGTAGTTAATTTTCCTTAGGAGCACAAGACACAGCTTTAATATTCCTGAGTGATTACAGCTAGTGAGATAAGACACAAAAGACTGTTTTAAAGTGACACTGTCAAATGCATTTTAGTACTTTAAAAATATGTTCATAGAAGAACATGTACATGAAAGAATGAAAAGACAAAGTCAGAAGCAATCAATTATAAAGATTATGAAAAATCTCAAGCACATGCTGTATTTTAAATAACCTATCAAGTATTTGAAAACTTAATTCATAGTCAACAATAATAGACCATGATGTGTAGAATATGCAAAACCCTGCATATTATACAGGTAAATCAAGGGGGCAGGTTGGCAGTCATGGTAAAGGAAGATAGTGGGTAATATTTCCTGTGAAGCAGACTGAAAATAGTTCACTCCAGTTGGAAAATGAAAGACACAGACATTAAAAAATTAAAATAATATATTAAAAAGGATTATGCCTTTTCTTAATCCTATTTAAATATTGCCTGAATAATCTTCTTATTTACATATCTTTTAGCATGAAAAGAGTTTTGAAATTCATTTAACCCATGATCTGGTTTAGAATTTGGTACTCTGAACCCAAAAGCATTTGCTATTATATTTGAGGAATTTGTACTACTCATTAGAAAGAAGGCTTTTTTGTAACTATAGAGTTTTGAATTTTTTTGCTATCTATTATAATTTTAAAACAGTTTTATGAACATTGAATGTTAGCTAATGTTTATGAATTGCTTGTGGCAAGTAAATTATTGATTATTGTGCACTCTGGATCTGCTTTTGAAGTGTTTGATAGGTCAACCAAGAGCACTGTGTGTTCTTTTACCTCTCTAGCAGTATAAGAAGAGTACTTCAGAAAATTGGTTGGTTATGCTTGCATGGCTGTTAACAAATGCTCATAAAATTACTATTGATTTATATAACTTCCTGGAAATATTAATAAAAGTGTATATACAGTGGCTGAAATATAAAATAATGTTGAATTTTCAGGCTAATATATGAATGCTTCTTTTTCTAACATGCATTGGTTCAGAAATTGTGTGCGGTGAGTAGGAAGATTCCAATGGACAAGACTTGGACAAGGGCCTGCTTGTCCAACTACATTATGTCAACCTTCATAAAAGCTTAATCCAAAGACAGAAATTCAATAATATTTTAATAGCTGTTCAATACTGCTATTGATTAATTTCTTTTGGGTTTTTTTCATCACTCATTACTCTCCTTCAACTTGGATAGTGCCAAAGAGGGGCTCTACTTATCTACTTATTTTAATGCGCAGGCAGAGATATAACATCTCTGGTGTACTCCTCTATTTACTGTCAGTATCTTTTTCCACTGGTGTGAAAAATCTTGTCTTGATGATATTCCTGGCAATTTCTAAATGATTTAAATAGACTCAAGCAACATCCAGTTATAAAATGTACATCTATATGAAACAAAAAATAAATAGAAAAGCCAGTATAAGGTTTGTTCATTAGTCACTTTAGACAGAGATGATCTCAAGTCATTGTACTACTTATTACAATAATCAGTTTGGTTATATGTCTTCTGAAGCTGTGTAAAAGGGCATTGAATTGCCATTTAGACAGAAATCCCCCATCTAAAGTATATGTGTCTATTTTTTTAATATTTTTTTTCTCCTAGCTTTCTCCCAAGCTTTTCAAAAGACCTCCTCCAAAGGTCTTCAGTCATTTTGCACACTCAGGCCAGGTTTAATCTAAAGATTGGAGATCTCTAGATTTTAAAAATAAACAAATAAATAAATAAATGTTGTCTTTTGAAATACAGGTATCTTGCTGTCCTGTTACAATGCCAGTTACTGGATTGTTGTTTTCCTCTTTGGCTGTTTGGAAACAAGAATATGTAAAGGTCATGGGTCATTTTTTTTTTTTCCTTAGCTTCAATCCTCTTTACGTAGTTAATCATCCCTGTGATCTCTCAGAAGCTTTCTGGCATCTTCTGTGTTTGGTGCAAGCATACAGGTAGTTTCTGATGGGTCAGTTCTGTTCAAGGAGCAAACTTGGAAACTCCTTGGTATGACAGAAGTTAAGCAGCACAATTATAAAGCAACATAGCAATCAAATGTTGGCATGCGTGACGTACAGGTAATTAACACTGCCATAAAATTCCTGCACTGAGTATTCAAGGGAAATTTTAAATGTTTTAAAGGTGACTAATGTAGCATGGCAAACTTATGTAGGACTGCCAGCTGCTATAGAAGTCTGGCGGTAGCTGAGGACTGCTGTAATCCACTAACATTTGAAATTTTATCTCATCAGATTCTTGCAACTGTACTTCAGTACAGTAAAATGCAATGAATTTGCTTCCATAAAATGGTTTGCCATACCAATCAATAATGTTATGGACAACAACACGTTCTCATCAGCTGTTCATCTAATTGTTACTCTTATGTTGCTTTTATATTAGCTGATTTAATGGGAGAGTCGGAAACATCAAATATAAAGATGTGATATCTCATTCTTGAAATGACAAAACATTACACCAGGAAAGGCAGTCATAGACTCATAGAATCATAGAATAGTTAGGGTTGGAAAGGACCTTAAGATCATCTAGTTCCAACCCCCTGCCATGGGCAGGGACACCTCACACTAAACCATGCCGTGCAAGGGTTTGTCCAACCTGGCCTTGAACACTGCCAGGGATGGAGCATTCACAACTTCCTGGGCAACCCGTTCCAGTGCCTTACCACCCTCACAGGAAAAAAACTTCTTCCTTATATCCAATCTTAACCTCTCCTGTTTAAGTTTTAACCTCTTGCTCCTTGTCCTGTCACTACAGCCCCTAATGAATAGTCCATCCCCAGCATCCCTATAGCCCCCTTCAGATACTAGAAGGCTGCTATGAGGTCTGCACATAGCCTTCTATTCTTCAGGCTGAACAGCCCCAACTCTCTCAGCCTGTCTTTGTATGGGAGATGCTCCAGTCCCCTGATCATCTTTGTGGCCTTCCCCTGCACTTGTTCCAACAGCTCCATGTCCTTTTTATGTTGAGGACACCAGAACTGCACACAATGCTCCAGGTGAGGTCTCACGAGAGCAGAGTAGAGGGGACATCTTAGTGTGCAGCCCACTGCCGTGCAGTACAGCTCAGCAGGCCCTGGGTTTATGGGCTAAGATAATTGTCCCCAAAAGTCCATAATAAGGTGGATGCAGCCATCACAACCTCCACTGGTCATTATGGCTTAAGTGGAGGTGAGGGGAGCACAGTTGTCTATCACTGGCAACAAAATTGGATCTTTTTCTGCAGATGCTCAGGCTTGAACAGAACGTCCCATATCTTGTGTTATGTATTTGCAATATTTTAAATTTGACCTAAGTTCCCTGTAAATTATAGTTTGCTGCTTTGTTTTGCTAAATTTTTAACTTTTGAGTAATTTCATTTGGAGACAGCCATGTTTGTATTAACACATAAACCTTTAGTTTATAAGATTTAGCTATTAATTTTTCTTTCATTATTTCATACTTTAAATAATTTAAGTATTTAAAAATTTAAATACATTATTTATAATGTATTACATTCTCCGATGTTCCATCATTTTCATCCAACAACTTCTCTTACTGCTGAGACATATCTTCAATTTTATGGCTGATTCTAGCTACATGAGATTTGATGAGTGAAATGCTATTTAAGTAAATTTATTCTCCTATCTTGTCTCTAGTGTAGCAAAGTTCTAGCCTCATGTTTGCCACAGTAGACACTGAATAGATGTTTGTGTCAATGCAGCTATCAACTCTTCTATAAAGCTCATGGTGATCTTATCATGAAATATGTTTCTTAAGAACTAAATACTGATATCGGGTACTGTTTGAAGTGTCTAATTTTTTTACTGTTTTGTTGATAGATGTAACAACAATCAGGCTTCCAGACTCCCCTGTAGTTGCATTCATGCATTGAAATTCCATTGAAATTGTAAAACTAAAAAAAAATTAAAAACTGGAAGAATTTTTATAAGGACCCAATGTAACAAACCATTTTTTTGTGTGTGTTTGGTCTCAAACTACTGTCAATGTATTTGTTAGGGTGTACAGAGGCCATATTTGTCTGTCTGCTGTGGATAGACTAGAATGTGGGCTTTGCTAATACTGTGTTAAGGGAGAAACTATCTGAATAGAAAAGGTAATATAGACAAATGTTTCATGAAAAGAAGTTTGGCTCTAAAATCAATGCTGAAAATATAACAAACCAGTGAAATACATGATTTGATAAAGTTATTTTCTAATGTAATATCCAGTGGTGCAGTTGAAACTTCCTCTTTAAAATTTCCAAACACTTTTTTTCTTCTTAAACAAATAATAATAAAAAAAATCCTTCCCTTTATTTTCTGTGCCACCTCATGACTCATAACATTCTGAATACATTTTAAGCATACTGTATATGAAAAAAGAAATTGCTGGCCAGCTGAGACCATGTAGACTGAATTTCAGCCTGAAGTGAATTTGACAGCTGAGTTATTGCAGATAGTGCTGTAATAACAGCATTACCACCCTGACTGGATACATACATGAAATATTTTTTACACAGAGCTTATTTGCAATTCAGAAAACCCAGGTTGAACTTTAAGCACCGGTGAAATGGATTACACCCTCACAGTGATATGCTGGAGCAGGTTTTCAGTGGTTCAGACAACCTCTTGCTTAGCCTGCTTTAAGACTTAAAGCAGACTGTTCCTGGAGAGGTCACCCCTTGCTCTGATATTATAAAAATCACCCTTGCCTGTGATTATCTGAAGAAATGCTTTTTGCCTTCAGAATGTAGCTCAAATGAACTAAATGGAGCAAATGCACTGACTCACTCAAATTCCTGGGGAAGAAGCCCAAACTACCTTCTAAAAAGTCATCTTTCTCTCTCATGCATATGCTTACACACCAGGCAACATGCTTCAAATTATACACATTGAAAAAGAATACTTTATTGCAGTAAAAGAATACTTTTCCAGAAAATGGACTGAGTTTGGAAGTCAGTCTTTTAATACTGCTGTCTTGTTCCTTCCTTTCACTTCCCTCTCAACTTTGCTACTACTGGTTGTGAAAGCATATTTCTGTGTGACTGAAAAATAGTAATATAATGTTTTATTCCTTCAGCTCATAGAATTACAGATTTTAGCACCACCTAAGTGGATCCTGGAATTGATGTAGGGAGCCCTTGTAACATCCTTAATGGCTATAAACTGAAAGAGGGTAGATTTAGAGTAGATAGTTGGAGGAAATTCTTCACTTTGATGATGATGAGACACTGGAACAGGCTGCCCAGAGAGGTTGTGACTGCCCCATCCTTGGTAGCATTCAAGGCCAGTTTGGAGAGGGCTTTGAGCAACCTGGTCTAGTGGAAGGTATCCACTAGGTATACTATGATCTGATTCTATGAATTATAGCTCTACTGGGAGAGGTCCCTGAAATGATGTAAAAATGTTTTTACACTTTCTTTTCTCTAGAAATATCAAGTGCCTTTATCATGGTGAAACACTGTCAGAGGAGTTATATGGGGTTCACTCTCATGAAATGCATAGCAATGTCTCTGTCTTAATCTTAACACATATGATAATAGTATTTTGATGCAAAGATAACTTCATGTTGCCTTGGTTTTTTCTTTTTTTCTTTTTTACTTAACAGTCGTTATCTATTTACTGGATTCCATTCACAAAACCCAGTTCTTTCTATCATTTTGGGGTGTGTGGGTGTGAAAATGCAGCCTTTTTGAACAATCTGTGTATTTTCTTAAGAGTAACTTCATTATCTTGGAATTTGTGTGAAACTTGTAAAACCCTGAATGGACTCTTGGCATTGAACTGATTGTTACTTCTGGTTTCATAACTTTGAGTGTTATACTTGATGAACGGGTTACATGGGTCTTATGCTCAAGTTTCTTGAAAATACAAGCAAGCTGCTTCTCAATAGCTAAAATGTCACTCCTTCCAGAGAAGCTGGTAGTATTATATATTTGAAAAAGAGAAAAATATTGGACCTCTGTGCATACAAAAAAGACTGCTTAGGTAAATGGATAAATTTTTTTTATTCACAAGAAATATCCAGGGGATGCCATTTAAATCAGAACTGCCTCTACACAGATCTGACTTGCAAAATGAACCTGTACTACTGTCATAAATGCCACATCACAGGAAACTACTAACACTGAGCAAAACATTTGTGTCTTTTCAATAATTTCAGTACAATTGCTTGAAAGTACTCATGCATTATTAGAAAAGTTTCTAGTGTACAGTAATTCATTACTAAAAACCACTTGGTCCATACAATAGAGTGCTCTATCCATTCACATGTTATTAGGAGCTCTTTCATAACTGCTTAGTAACATTGCCTGTAGTGACAGTGCTTTCCAGGAGAAAATTTTCTATGGTTAACTGTAAAATATGGCAGACCATTTTCTGGGAGAGATTAACATTACATGAGCCAGAAGACCATTTTGAAAGATTTTCTTTCTTGCTTGAATTCTAGATTGATGGAAAGAACTAAAAAATTGATCATGAAGATAAATTGGTGAGGCCTAGCCTCCAGTACTGACATGTAACCATAAAGATGAAAAAAAAAATGTAGAATACCAAGTTTTCTAAATGAATATCAGTTATGGTAAACATGGGATCAGGAATTCATAGAAAAAACAGTATGGGCTTAGGTAATTAAAAGCAGGATTATAATGCTTATACACAAAATAGCTGAATCCACATCACTTCTGGTGTCTCCTATTTTTGAATACTTGATTTCAGAAACAATGTATTGCTAACAGACTGTTTGCTAATGCTTTGTATAGGAAAGAATAGTGTGTAATGAAAAATGCAGAAATATGGGCTGCTTCAGGATTTTAATTTATTGTGAAAAGCACCCCAAGTTAAAGCCTTTCTGAGTGACCTTCATGATATGCGGCACATTTTGAGCCACAAAGTACAGCCTAAAGAAGTGCAGGTGTTAGGTAAAAATATTGTAATATAGTATAATACAGTATTTAATGGATGGGTCTTGGAGTGTGTTTTATACCACAGCAACTTAGGTGAAAGACATGTTTTTAAAAACGTGTTGTTATGTTAAACATAATGATGTTAAATATGTATGAAACTCATTCTAGCAGCAAGCCATTTGTCTCGTGCTTTAGTTTTGAACATTACAAGAAACAAGTGCAAATACAACATTATCTGGTGGTGTAGGCCTTTCTGTTTTGTTTTGGTGCTTTGTTTTTTTTTTTTTTCTTGTTGGTTTTGGTTTTTTTTGTGGGTTTTTTGTTTTTTGGTTTTTTTTTTTTTTTGTTTGGTGATTATTATTCTTTTTAATTTCAAATACTGGTTTAATGTGGTCCCGTTCCCTCTATAATTAACACAGAGGATAATCTCCTATGGATAAATACTAACATTAATTTATGCAGTATAGGATTGTTGTTCCTGAGGTATCACTAGGTCATTCTCTCATTCTATGCACATACATGCTGAAACCAATTTATATCATTATTCTTCTTTTTTTTCCCCCCCTGCTATGAAACAGCTGTCCAATAAAGGCAGTGGTAAATCGCAGCCAAAAGGCAACTTCTTGTCATTAACAAAAGGTGCATTTGGCAAGCTCTAAGCTAATTTCAAATAATATTTAATTTATTGGAGTTATACTATGACCATTGCAGAGGTGATACACTTGAGAGCATTAGTACACAGATTATAATCTCTTGTGCATGCTTTTACTCCAGTTACACGTGACTAGAATTAAATAGCAAATTTCACTACAAAATCAGTTACTACCCAGTTGTATTTTGTAAGTGGTCTTCAGTTGAGAATTATTGATTTTCTTTCAAAGTTGTGCTTTTTTTACTAATTCTCCCATAGAACTCTATTCAGAGAAAAATAAGTGATAAAATTACACATATTGAAAGAAGCATTATTTGAAGACTCTGCTGAAAAGTGGATTAAAATATTTATTTTTGGATTAGCAGTATAGTGTTTGGAACTCTCATGGGTTTTGTTAAATAATTGATATAACTGATCCATAAATTTAAATTCCCTACTGCTTCTAATGAATCGTAACAAAAAAAAATACACTTCTGAAAATAGTAGCCTACTCTGTATCAAAATTATGTCTATTTAAATTGAGTCAGAAAAAGCAAGTCTAAATTCACTTTGGGGACTGTTATGGCTAGAAATATTTGCTAAGTTACAGGATCAGTAAGAATATTGTTACTTAAACAATGGGCCATAATTAATGAAAACAGCTTTGGGAGACTCACTATTCAGAATGCATCTAAGAGACCCTGTCCTCTTATCAGGCTTCTAAATAGTAGTTTTCCTAGTTTTTGTATAATGCATGATAAGATTTGAGGGGTGCTGTGTACAAGTAATTATTTTTTGGATGGAAAGATGTTTAATACTTTTTAAGAAGAATTGTTTTCCTTTGTTCTAGGTAGTACACATGAAGAATTAATTCTACTTATAGATATTCTGCAGTCAGAATTGTTTGTCAGACAATTGATATATTTTAAGTTTTTAATAGAGGTGAGCCAGATGAGCACATCCAACTAAGGAGTCTTGCAAATGCTAATGCATGTGTTTAATAATAAAAACATTGAATAGTACCACCGGTTTTGGTGATTCTCATGGTTAAACACATAGGGCACTACCATAAAGACTAGGACCAAATTGTTGTTAGACAAGGGGACCAAGGCTCAGATTCAGTAACAAAATATAGAGATCTGTGCTACAAGATGTTTCTCTCCATGTGGTAGAAGTTATATATGCACATGATTCAGGTTTTCATTCTTTGGTGCCATTTAAAGTGGAAAGCAGAAATTTCTGGGGTTTTAGCTATCTCAGAGTAAAACCACAGGAGATGGGAAAGCAGAGAATTAAGAACTTCAAACCTGAGCCAAAAAATTAGACATTATGGAGTTTGTTGTGTCTGTCAATTAATATAGTACAAAAAATTTATTTGAGTGAGTGTGGAATGCATAAATACATCCTGCACATAGAATCATTACTGAATAACAAAGTTATTCTATGCAGTAGGTTGAACTGGCTGGATGCCAGGTGTCCACCAAAGCTGCTTTATTACTCCCCTCCTTGCCTGGACAGGGGAGAGAGAAAAGGCTCCTGGGTTGAGATAAGGACAGGGGGAGATTACTTACTAATTACCATCATGGACAAAACAAACATGAATTGCGGAAAATTTGTTTTAATATATGACCAGTCAAATCAGAGTAGAATAATGAGAAATAAAACCAAATCTTCAAACCTTGTCCGCCACCCCTCCCTTCTTCCCAGGATCAGCTTTTCTCCTGATTTTCTCTACTGCCTCCTCACAGCAGAGCAGGGTCTCAGGAAATGCAGGTTGTGGTCAGTTGATCACACAATCTCACAGTTTGCTACTCCTTAGTCCTTAGGCATAGCATTTCTCACACTCTTCCCCTGCTGCAGCATGGGGTCCCTCCCATGGGAGACAGTTCTCCATAAACTTCTCCAAGAGACCTTCACATGGGATGCAGTTCTTCACAGCTCCAGCGTGGATCCTTTGGATATCCACCTGCTCCAGCATGAAGTACTCCATGGACTGCAAGTAGATGTCTGTGCCACCACAGAACTCCATGGGCTGCAGAGGGACAGCCTGCCTCACCACGGTCTTCAACATGGGCTATAAGGAAATCTCTGCTCTGGTGACGAGCATCTTCTGTCCCTCTGTCTGCACTGACATTGGTGTTTGTAGACCTGTTTCTTCACATATTCTCACTCCTCTCTGGGGCTATAGTTGCTGTTTCACAGCAACTTTCTCTTCTTCTTAGATATCTTATCCCAGAGGTGCTGTCACCATTGCTGATGGGCTTACCTTGGTCAGTAGTAGGTTTGTCTTGGAGCTGATTGGCATTAGCTCTAATTGGACATAGGGGAAGCTTCTAGCAGCCTCTCACAGAAGCCACTCCCCCCACCTCCCAAACCTAACCACACAAATTCAATACAGCCCCACAATACAGTTTCATATTGTGTTAAGATATGTAGAGGTGACTCTTAAGGGGATAGATGCTTCTCTAAATGTTTATGGTTGAATGATGTCAATTATCATGGGACTGGTAAATCCCATAAGACCAGATTCATGGGACTATAGAAAGAAAGAACATAGGCTGCAGCACTGCTGCAGTAATTAGAAACAGCTGACAAGGTTAGACTACACAGGCAATCTGTCATTGCTGTGCAAGCACCAACAGCATAGCTAACTAGGCTGGGGGACAAAACATACCTGAAGGGTATTTAAGGGATTTCTAGAGGAGGAGCAGTTGTAACATCTATTTGCTTCTTGTCTGTTTTAAACAATAGTAGAAAACAGCCTTTGAAGAAGGCTGCAAGGTTTTCCTATTAGACCACTAGTCAATGCAAGACAGACACTTT
Organism: Agapornis roseicollis; assembly: GCA_002631895.1. NCBI lineage: Eukaryota > Metazoa > Chordata > Aves > Psittaciformes > Psittacidae > Agapornis > Agapornis roseicollis. The sequence goes on from NDXB01000701.1 coordinate 27,702, forward strand.
AAAAGGTGGCAGTGGTAAGATTGATAATAGAAGAAAAAAAAAATTGATCTTGAATGAAACAATGAAAAACAGTCTATTCACAGTATAGCAGCAAAGAGTATGCATGTGTTGCAAAAACATAAAACTATTCCAGACCTTGCCTGGAATTCTTGACATTCATATTTATTTATGCAAACTACATTAATTTATATTCTTTGCAGACAGGGCACATGCAAAAGTAAGCTTAATTCGAAAAATTTTCAAGTGAATGCATTTTCTGTTCAATATTAACATATAAATTTACTGGCCTTCACTGATGGCTAGGAGAGTGGGAATGTCATTATTATTGGGAAAGATACTCTAAGCACAGAGAACTTGCATGTGTTAAAGTTGTTCAGAAACTAAAGATGGTTACATGCTTTATTTTGCATAGGAACTACAACTGCTATGGTATCTGCTGAATTTTCCATTTCTCCTTTTCTTTTTATAACCAAAAGTGTAAAATATGTCACCTTTAACATGCTTTAAATTTAAATTCAGCAGATAGAAGAATGTAGGCATACAATGAATGGATTTGAATTCAGACAATACTAACTCACGCTTTGATCATGGACTTTTTCTCTTTTCCCCAAATGCAGCTGGGATATTAATTTCTGGTTTGCCAAAGATGTCATGAGGTCTTCAAGAGAGAGATCCTTTGCTTCTGTACTCCTTCCTTTTGTTGTAAGTCAGGTCCTCACTGCTGGAAGTAATTGAAGAATTGAGGATTCTCCATCTCTGTCTTATCTTTAATTCTTTAATTCTTTAATTCAAATGGATTTAGGACTTTAAAGGAAATGAGACTGTATTAGGTGAAAATGAATTATCTGAAGAGGGGCCTAGATAAATCTAAGGCAGATTTTCAGGGTGAGAGACCATGTTTCTTCCTCTCTGGTTGTGCTGATTTTGGTCAGTGTTATGTTGTGTCAGAGACTTCCTGAGGAAAAGTTGCTGCTTTAAGAGCTGATGAACTGTGTGGGAAATAGGGGGATCATGACATAACTCTACTAACTGTAGAAGTTTTAGGTTCTTGGTTGTCATATGAAATTTTTCTCCTCCCGCAGTATTGCTGGTCTGGCCCAATCAAAACTCTGTAATGCCATGATTGATGAAACATGTCCTGTTTGGCAGGGTAGTGCTTGGACTTCCTTGTCCAAGTTTTTGAATTACAGTGGTCCTTCTTCCCCTACTGCATGCAGCAACCAGTCTTTCATGACAGGGAATCGCATCCCACTGCTCCCACACCTCTGTCTGTGGGAAAAATGGCAGTCCTTGTAGAACTAGAAAATAAATACCAGTGTTTTTTTTAGCAAGAGATATGATTCTGCATGGATTCCTAAAAAAAAATGCTAACATACAAAAATGGTAGGCCTGGGGGTGAATGTTCTTCCTCATTTTTTGTCTGTTGCTGTAAAAATGCTTTCAACATCCTTTGTGCTGAGTAAGTCCTACAGATAACGTGTATTCCCAGCCATTTGATGCTGCTCTGCTGTAGTTTGACAAATGGGAAGAAGTGGCTTGTGTCATGGATATTGACAGTATCAATCACAGGACTGTCAGGAAATTAAGAAGGGCTATCACAAGGAGAAAGATCCATGAGCGTTTATGTTCACTCAGCTTCTCCATATTTCATTGTCAAGAAGTGGCTGCTTGAAATTCTTATGCTGCTCAAAAAAACCCACTGAAAACTCTCTCTTTTAATTTGGTATGACCAGAGAAAGCGACAGTAATGCTTTCTGCTACAGATATTGATCACAGTGGACATTAGTGCTCATTAAAAGAAACTCTTCAGTGTGAAAAACAGAGCTTGGAAAAAAAAAAATGCCTAGGGGTAGCTCTCTTAATGGACTAATTCCCACAGACTTACACCCACAGACACAACCTTTTTCATAGTGCTGATCCCAGCTTTATTGCTGTGCAGAAAGCCCACAGCAAGGATGGGACAAGTGCTCTCTTGCCTGTAGCTTTACTAAAAGAAAGGCACCATTTGAGAGAGGCGTATGAGCTGAGCGAACCCTACAAATGTGTATTGAGTATAGGTAGGCAATCATGGGCTTCCAGCAATGACTGGTTAATGTAAAAATGGTGATTGCTGAATTCAATCAATGCATGAGTTGAATGTGACCTTCCTTACATATACCGATATTTTGTGCATCAGTGCATAGCCTCTGTGCAGTGTGCAGTTTGTGTGTTCTTGAAAATCCTAGTGCGAGGCTGTGCATTGTATATAACAATATATATGTTCAGTTACCTCTGTGAATGTGATGAAGATAGCAGTCAAAATACAGTCTAGACAGCTAGTAAAATCTGTGTTCTGGTAGTCCAGAAGAGGTCTATTCGATTATGGAACTTTGAATAGATCATTAAATTGGATCCATCTTTTCAAAGTAAAGAATTAAGAAAAGCTAGAAGTTCCTGGGCTTCCCATATTTTAATCCCTAAAATGCTTTTCTCTCACAAGCACCCAAAGAGGTTGAAAGATGTTGTGAATGTTCAAGGCCAGGTTGTACAGGGCCTTGGGTGACATGGTTTAGTAGGATGTGTCCCTGCCCATGGCAGGGGTTTGGAACTAGATGATCTTAAGGTCCTTTCCAACCCTAACTATTCTATGATTCTATGATTCTATGTTTAGAGACATCTTTTCTCATTCTTCCTGCTTACAAGTATTAGGATACCTAAGATTAAACCCAAAACCCTCCAGCTCAATTAATAAATGCAGGCAAAGTAAATAAAGCCAAATAAAATAAAGACAGCACTGGGTTTTTTATTATATTTCTCAGTGGTACTCATTGCCACAGTATTTCTATGCCTCATAAATTACCACTGAATCCTCAAAACTTGTCTGCACCGAAAGAGAATACTCTTACCAAGGCTTCACACAGAAGTAAAATTAATGTATCCTTAAATAATGCAAAACACCTATGCTAAAGTTAGGAAAAAAGCTACCTCTTCTGAGAACTCTCCTTTTATCTTGTATAAAAATCCATTTTTGCTTTCCATAGTGTGTGAGTGTAAATGTAAAGCAAGCCTGACATTGCAACTGTCTCAGACATAGTATTAAATCCTAACTATAGTTCTGACCCATCCCGTCTGTATTTTGGTGTGTTTGATTGTTGTTGTATTTGGGATTTTGTTGGTTTGATTTTTGTTTTTTTTTTTGTTTTGGTTTGGTTTGGTTTGGTTGTTTTTTTGTTATGGATTCTTTTTTGGGGGAGTGAGGGGTAGTGTTATTATGAATCCAAACAATTGTTCAAATGCATCACTGATATACATACTTTTGTTTCTAATGAAATTAATCATTGGGTGTTTGTTGTTTACTAACTTAATATTAGCACTGTCCCTCTGTGGCCATATACTGGATAGATCACTTTTTTTCAAACTCAGATTTGTAGAGCTATTATGACTTTTGTCACTTTTAACAACTCTAGAAGGACATAAAATATTTTAAAAGGTGTAATTCCAATGGTGGTACAGTACAAGTCTGTAAAATGGCTCCTGAAAACCAATGTATTGTTACAGTGTATCATTATCTGGACATTTGTCATAGAGCAGGTTTTCATAATAAGCTTCAAAGAAGGTGGAAGCCCAGATCTAAGCTTCAGGTTTTTAAGAAGTACTTCTATAACAGGAGCTTTATATTCTCTGCACTTTGACCAGTAATCTCCACACGACCATTAAGGTTGAAATAAAGCTGGTTTCTCTATCTGGCAATGTCAGATGAAACTAAAAAGACAGAATTTTAAATCTTTTATTCTATTTTACTCATTTAAATCCCTATTGCTTGCCTGAAATTCCCTTAATCTATATGTTATAATGCACTGAAATTAGAGGTGGGGCATAATTATCTGTGAAACAGCAAATCCCTTTGAGTACATTTATTAAAGATAAAAGGATATCAAACCTGAAACAAGTTAAGGAGATCATGGAGAATGCTGGACCAGCAAACCACTTTTGTAGTTTGGATTCCCAATGAAATGTCATTAAAATAGCCTTTTTCACAGCATTACAACATGAGCCAGGTCCATGGTTATTCACAGAATGCAGGCTGAATGCAGAGTCTTCGTAATGCAGTTAACTCTTATGGGTTTACATGTTTTTGATATTAACCCATCGTCCCTCTTCAACTCTCAAATCCTTATATTTCCAGACAGTAAATAACAAACAAACAGTAATTATCTTACATTTATGTATACAAATTGGCATACTTTTAAAGCATTAAGCAGGCAAATAGATGAGAAGTTTTTATGTCTCCCTCAATTTCTGTGATTTAATTTTTTTTAGCAGTAACCAGAAAGATTTTTACAAGTTTTCTGAAAATTCATAGCTCTCTCTGTGACCAAACTGTGTGTTTGTTTGTTGATGCAAGTAAGGAGGTGACTATGTCTAAATGAGTATCTTGTCATTAAATTCTTCTCTAGCTATACTGAAGAAAACACCTGTAATAGAGTATAATTTATAACTTTTTCAAGAAAGGATACCTTCCCCTAGTTACTGTATAAGTACAGGGAAGTGACCCTGGAGCACAAACAAGTCCTATTGCTTTTTCATTCTTTTTTCTGTCTTTGGAGGGAATATCACTCTTAGTTCTAAAAATCTTAACCAAAAGGTATTGCAGGGATGTCATTATTAGAATTTTTTTGCCATCTACTGTTGACTATTTCATCTGTCATGTTTATTTGCAGTCTTGGTTTTTCACATTCTTCTTTCTTGAGAATGAGGTAAGTAGTTTCAGGAATACGCAACTACAGTATCAGGTGGTCTTGCAACTGAGAGGTCAAACAAGCAAACTGACATAGCTTTTTTAAATGTGCTGCTTTGTCAAGATGGCTGACAGTTCTTCTGCTTTGTACATACCATCGCATATTGATATGAATGCTAACTTGGTTGTCACGAGCAGTTTCGCCATTCTTTTTAGCCTGTGTCATGTAAGATTCCTTTAAGCAACTAAAAAACCAGCCATAATCCATTTGATTTTCTGTCTTCCCAAGAGGAAAACTTTTGACAGATGATAAATAGCAACTGCTGACAATCATCAATGTGAAGCTATCACACTTTTACATTAAATACAAAAACAGAGTTGTAATGTCACTAGGGATAAGACTTTTGACACATAAGAGACAAATATATAAACCTCAGAACTAAATCACTATTGGGATCTAAGGAAGTGCAACAAAGCACAGCTGCTTTTAGAATATCACAAAGTCAAACTAAAGCTAACTTTGATATCTGGAATCGTATGCATGTTCCTATCCAGAATATCTTGCTGTTGAGCTATAAGCTGCTGTTATACATGCAAACATCAGTGGATGCATGTGCACAAAGACACTTTGCAGCACTGTCTTGTTTAATTAGAGCCAAAAAAGGACCAACATCAGAATAAAGAATGGTGCCTTCTGAGCCAGTGTAAACTGCCAGCTCTTTTGATGGTAAAAAGCCACTCATATTTAAATATTTTATTCTATGCAAGTTATTTCATGCAAATATTCTGCTTGTTTACTTAAAAAAAAATTGTTAAAAATGTAAATAGTAACTTAAAGTACATTGCGGTGGCTGGAATTTTTAGCAATAGGAGCTGAATTAGACTTTTGTCTGACTATTTTTAAAATTTTTCATCTCTCCAGATGGGAAACTACCATTAATGTAGTGGTACTTTTAGCCTGTTATTTCTCCTAATGAAAAGCACAATGTGATATTTTACAGCACTTTTGAAAATGTAGTTAATACATAACCTTGTTCTTATAATCGGTATATGAATCTGTGTTTATTTCTAGTACATACTGTACAGTTTATGTTCCATTCTTTAATGTGGATAGAAAAATTGGTTTGATGTGAAATTTAAAAAGTCCCATTTTAAACAGGTATAATAGGAGTCCTGTAGTGTCAGCACAAAATAAGGAACAGTTCTGTTGTGTCATATCAAATTCACAGAAGTGCTAGTCTACTTAAACACATGGGCTGAGAAATTCTGTGATAATCTTGCATACTTAATTTTGGGGGGGGGGGTGGAGGAGGAAAATATATATGTTTATGCTATGCTTTTTATTATTCCATTCCACTTTCACTAGCATAACTTTTTATCATGATTTGATGATGCAGAAGGAATAGAAAGAGTACTGTGTTTATGCCAAAGCACCTTTACATAAAATGCAAAATGCTTTTGAATTATATTTTTGCAAAAATAAAGTCAATAGACAGCACTTTTATGTATATGCCCTTTGATGCAATTATTTTCCTCCTTCTTTTTGTCATTTTCTAGCTGGGGTCACCACAATTCTCTTGGAGCTTATTTAGTGGACAAGTTGTGTGGCTGATGCTGGGTATATCTTTGAGACTGGAAAGTTCTTTCAGCAGTGTGAGATGCCTCAAAATTTCATAAGCTTCACTTGCATAGAGGAGTACATTCTTATAATATCTGTAACCAGACATCCATCCTTATTCCCATCCACAGGGTTCTAAGCCATAACTGCTGTTCTGTGGTATGACTAAATTTGCCATAATGTGGAATTTCTCATTTAGCCATCCTGAAAGAATTTTCTACCTTTGTTTGCAAAGAATCACTGTTGTAGTGCGTATCTGTATAACGATCCCTGTTTCCCATTCAGGGACAGTAGTTGAGTGAGTTGAACAAACCCTCAATGCAAGATTTTCTGCATTAAATTCTGTGACCTATTTTATGTAGATATTAATATTGTGAGATTGCAATATCCTTTTTGCTTTTAGTATCTGGGGAAGTAAATGGTCTGTGTATTCACTTCAGAAATGAATATTATATCTATGACTTCTTAGATGTTTTAACTGGAAATATTTACATTAAGCCAGTAGAAAAGGAAGTTTATGGAGATAGCAGTCAATAGCATTTGTATCCGTTAGATAAAAATTGCTTGCATTAGTGTTCCATCATGTCTTATTGTGACAAGCTTCAAGTTAAAACAAGAAGGAATCTATGGAATGGATAATTTAAGCTGAAGTACCCAAGTGTAACAGACAGCAGAGCAACTGCATTTCCAGCTTTTGAAGTCTCAGAGGAGGAGGAGTTTTTTCATATAATAAACAGAACATCCACTGTCAAACATATGCTTTTATCCTTTTGGGACACTGACCATTCACTTTTTAAGAGGCCTTGGGATCCCTATAGCATGTTCCTCTTCAAAATATCCTTTTCCTGTCACAGTGTCTGTCTTGCACATTTAATGGAACTAAACATTGAAATCTAGTTTTAGAAGGAAGTGCATGGAGAAAGACACATAGTGAAAATTCATTCTGCCATTTAGGAATTGCTCAAAATGGCTGGAACCATGGAGATTTAGAGTTACATAATGAATAGCTTTAATGAACACATCAAATACAGATGACAAATTTAGAGCTGAAATAGAGTCCTCTTTTTTTGCTGCTAGGTTTAGTGTACTCCCCAAGAGTGGAACTGGTAATGGAAGCATTTTTGGCTTCAGAACTAGAAAGAAAGCAAGCTGAAGCAAAGTGTATAGTCTCTAAATAATTTCATCCTATTTCCATATAGGTGCTGAATACATTGTCTCTCTTAAGTTTATGAGAGAAAAGATTTAAATTCTTATCAGCTTTACTAGATTCAGGAGATTCAGGTCTAAATAGCTGCTGTGGTTTTAAGTTTTACAGCCCCTCCACCCCCAACATATTCTTCTTTTCAGCCTCCTAAGTAACTCTGAACCAGCCAAAAAGCTCAATAGATCTGACTGATAAGGGACTCTGTTGCCTCTGATTAAGAGGTTTTCTTCCTTCCATAAAAACACTGTGATTCCATTTGGCTAGCATCAGGCAACTTAGTGATGATACTGTTACAGGAAATAGCTTTCCTTGTATGGCAGAAATAAGTCTTAGGGAAGTCAATCAAGATGGCATAATACATATTAATAACAATAAAATAAATGTATTAATTACCTAGTTTTCTAGGAACCAAGTAGCACTGTGTAATGCCTTGAGAATACCTAGGAAATGTGTGGGACATTTGTGGGCATGTTAACAGTTGATCTGGTCAGTATGTAGTCACCATTTCAAATTCTTTCATCTAAGAGCTGATGGTCATTGAACTCAACTATTATTTCTTTATACTGAATGTGGTCATTCTTCTAATTTGCATGTCTGTTTTTAGTTACTTCTATCTTTTGTGGAACTCAGTTGCTAAAATACCTAGGAGGAGCTTAGATGATGATGCATTCCCCCAGAATGATAGAACATGAGAACTACAATGGATCCATAAAAGAGTGCTGATCTGGGATTTGAAACTACAATATTTTTTCATGAGAAAATATTGCCTTACTGCATGCGGCAGTTCTGTACATTCATTTGCTTGACTGTACTTGTGTTGAAATCATTTAGCTGCTGGCCAAAAAAAGAGCATTGCAGACTATGTGATAGTTTGGTAGTTAAAATGTTTTCTTGGATTTAGATAATTGGGTGTGAGTTCTTAGTCAGAAATAGAACAGAGAAGTACACAAATCACTGTGCTAGTCTGTATTAGAGCTCTCCCTTGATTTTTCATGGAGACCTTTGGGAAGCCTTTTTAATGAAAATAAAAAAAACAACAAACTGACCCTAAATTACTGCTGAACTCTAATGAGAAGTACTTTACACTACTAGGACTATCTTTCCAAAAAGTCTTTTAAATACAGAAACTGTTTTCTCTTGTTTGGTTTCCTCACTTCAGTGCTCATACACTATCTGTTGGTACATATATGTAGAGAACTTACACAACCCGAAAGTCTAAACTGGTAAGTCCAAACTGGTGAGGAAACTGAAAACTGTCTATTACCTATAACATTTTTAATGATTGTAAGAGCAGTCAGTAGAGTATGCCTTCCTGAGCAGGGGAGAAGAGAAATAATTTCATTTAAGAAAATGTACTTCGAGTGACATAATGTTTTACACACTTGCAAAACTGTCCCCTTGCTATCAAGGAGGCTTTGTTCATTTTTTTCCAGCATGTTTTACAACAGTACTGATAAGTCCTTCTGCAGATTGTGTAAGATGTAACACTGTCTGTGATGTTCAGGAGACACTGAATAGGAGGTAAAGGAAAAGTGTTTTTTAATGAAAAGCTGTAAATGCACTTCTTGTCAGGGTTGTCAGGGACCCCATGCACCTGACACCCCCGTGCCCCACTCTGAAGTTTTGGATGCTAGACCTTCAAGCATTCAAACAAAGCAGCCTTATAGCTTGTCAGCAACCAAATCTGGAATTCAGACTTTTAATTTTTACATGTGAAGATACAACAATAAAAGTAAAAAAGGTTTTAACCCTTGTTGCCATCACAGTCTGATCTTCTAGCTTCTGAAGAAATTAAAATAAATGAAAGAATGATTCTTTAGAGGGTAAATGTATCTTGAGAGGGGAGAAAAATGAAAGGATATGTTTTCCCAATGTTTTTTATCTTTGTGTTCAGTGGCTTTTGTGTGCTCCCTGTTTTCACATTGCTCACTGTCTTCTTTTTCCTTTGTAACACATTCATGCAATTTTTTTTCTAGAGACCTCTCCCAGGCTACACTTCATCACTCTAGAAGATTCTGTTCCCTTCCATTTCATGCTTCAAATTTGACTCTCTGTTTGTTTGTATGTCCTACATATATTTCAGTTCTTGGTGGCTTCTTGGTTTTGTTGGTTTTGGTTTTGTTTTGTTGTTGGTTGGGTTTGTTGTTTTATTTATTTTCCTTGATTTTAGGAGCTTTGATGTTTTACTTTTTCCCTGCATCTTTACGATGTCTCTCACTGTTACTGTTCTCAGAGAACTTCTGCTGGTTGATCTGCCAAATACATCAGTCAGTGTTGTGGTTTTAATACAGACATTATTGTCAGAAGATTTTGGTTTGACTGAGTATGAACTAGTTAAAACCCCTCAAAATAAATTAATTCATGCCTATTGGTTGCCAATAGACTCTTAATTATTAGTTTGTGAAAAGAAGTAAAACCTGCTCTTTGTGCAGTATTTGATTTATTAGCACTTTCCAATGCAGTGAATGTCAGAAAAATAGCTTTATACTTATCTGTGTATTTTCTGCAAGTTGTTTATCTTATGTTTATAAATAGAACATACATTTAGTAATAAAACTATCCATTAGCTTAATAGAAAAGCACATATGACGGTATCTTTGTTTTTTCTCTCTTTGAAAAAAGACAGAAAATTTCTAGATTACTAAAGACTTTGAAATTGAAGGTGTGATCTAAGTCACTTTATCTACTTCTGTTACTTTAGAATTATATTATAAGACAGAATGTTTTACATAATTTCTTGTAAAAACACTTTGGAATAGCATCTCATTACCAAGTTGTGCTTTCGCATTTTCTGAAAGATTTTAGTTTGTAATGTCCCGAGGTTAAAAGATTTCTAAGCATATGAAGTAAGTGAAATTGGACACATTTATAATGATGGCTTTTTTATTCCTTGAAATGTTAGGTATTTAACTACCCATTGCATTCTATGGTTGATCCATTCTAGGTGGTGCTTTGAATATTTTGAATGCTTAAAAATACGTCTTTAAAGACCTAGTCAAGTTGTCACACTAGTTTTTAACTTTACATTTACATTTACATTTTTAACTTTAACATTGGAATTATTTCATGTAGAAGCATAAATGTATGTATAGTCTCTCTTTTTGTATTTGGGTCTGTACACATTGTAGAATACATGAGAAGTTTGTAGACTGCATACTTTAAAAACCCTGCCAAATAGTTACAAATCTCTTGTGCATTTACCCACAGTTTAGCATATTTCCTAAGCACGTCCTTACATTTCATTAAGTGAGTGGTTTCACTGTCTCTAAGTCTACTATGTATCAAATTAAGCATGTACTTACATATTTCACTCAGAGTCACAGCCTCTTACAACACCATTTCTAATAATATGTGCAGGAATTTTAGCTATGCCATTGCCCTTGATGTCAGGATGAACTACATATCTTAAATTTTTTTCGACTCCTTGAAAATCTAATGGGTTATGAGTTCAATTCTAAGTATTTTTCATGTAGAACTCTGCTAAGTTAATAGGATGTTAGCCTGATAAAAGTTGCAGAATCAGACTAAATTAATCCAGCCTGCTTTTGAGGATCTAAAATAAACAGAATTGCTGCAGTCTGCCTTGGCAGTGTATTTTATTGTCTAGCTGAATTACTGTTTGTACTTTCTAATATCTAATTTAACATTTTACTTGAATTTGCTATCCGCCTGTCATCAACCCATGACCTTCCTCTTAGAGTGAGATATAACACTATGATGATTTGTAAATCATTTCTGATAACAAGCAAATGCTGAAGCTGACTAATCATTCTTCAGAATGAATAACCATCCTCCCAAATTGTAAGACATTTTGATGTCCATCTAGTGCTTTATTTCATCCTACTGATGTCCTTTCTGCAGTGTAATGTGTTGATCAGAATTGTACACAATATCCCACATATGGTCTCAAGTATTCTTTCATGTAGTGCCAGAATGCCTTCCATTGATAAATTATAATTCTCTCTTTATTCTTTCCCCTTTACCTTATCCAATTTCCTGCTCTGAACTTTTGTTTGCCTTTTTATTGCTGCCAAATATTGTGCATGATCATGGAAAACACTTTAAACCACCTTATCCCCACTTCCTTTTCCTGGTCTGTATTCCGTGTTGTGCTTTAATTTAGACTTCAGACTCCGTGATTATTTTTGGTCCCTAGCCTCATTACCTTTTACTTCGTTACATGGAACTGCATAAACTGCTTAGCATCCCATAAGCCTAATTCTATCCAAATCATTATGACTTTGTTTGCTCTGTTCCTCTGTATTTACAACTTCTCAGCTCTGTGTCATTAGCAGATTTAGCTACTTTTGAAAGGATGTCCTCCCTCAAGGTCGTTTCTCTATTAGCCTAATAAAAGCGATCCACATGTGATCATTTGCTGCACTTTTCTTGTTTGTGGGGTCTTTTCCTGGGACAGCCAGTTGCCAGAAGAGTGGGTAGCATAGACTGCTCTCTAAAAAGTGCAGTGTAGATATCTAGGTCCCAGGGATTCATCTCATACATCTTGCTGGTCAAGTGGCAGTGGAGTCTTGCAGTAGGATGGAGACAAAAGCAGAATCTGCAGTTATGGGGACACTACTTAAAACTTAGCCAATAAGAACCAAGTAATGCTTTTATCAATGAAATGAACAATTAATAAGTGCACAGAAGGAAAAATCTGACAACTGGTATATCTGTGTGCCCAAACCCCAAAGTATCAAAGCTACTTTAGAAATGAATTAATTCAAGCTTTGGAAGCAAACCAGCTTCTGCCAGTTTTTCTTGCTAGTATCTGTAGAGAAAGAAGTAGTTTCTTTGTGCATAGCTCTGTGCTGCTGTAGCTCTTCTGTTCCCTGTGTCATTTAAAGCTACTTCTTGTGGATTAGTGCAAACTTATCCCTATATTTCAAATGAAAAATGGAGGGGAGGATAATAAAACTTTCATTTTAAAGGAAAAAGTAAATATAAACAATTAGTTGTCTTACCAAGTAGATGGGAACAAAAACAGAGTTTATGAAGAGATTGACCTAAAAGAAGGAATTAATCTGGAGGACTAGGAAGGACTGTGACTACATAAATGGCTTTGTGTTTGCAACAGAGGACCCAAGTTCTATACATGAATTACTCTTTAAAGAGCTTTAGCTTCCTGATACATTAAGTTGGAATGATTGTGTCTAACCTGTTACATGTACAAAAAAATGATGCTTAAGTGTAGATTCTGATTTACACCCAAACTTTCAAGATCTTAGACTGTAGAACTGAAGGAACAGCAAACATAAAAATGTAAAATTAATTACTAGAAGAAGGCATGTTTTGCAAAACTGAATCCAGAGTGAATGTACTTCAGATTTTATTTTTGTTATTAGACCATTACAGTAGCCAATGGCCTTAACTTGACTTTATTTTATGTAGTTTGCAGTGGGCCATAATGAAAAATAATTCTTTTTCACAACTATTTCAACACCTATTCAGTACATTATTCCTATCAACACTGTTTATACTTAATACTTCTCACTATGATTTGATGTAGGTGTTTTCATAGGAGCAAGGTGGTGGAGAATCACCTAGATTTCTTAGATTGTGTTCAATTCATCTACAGGGTGACACTTCTTGGTGATGTATATCACTGTGAGATGTGAATCTGGCAAACAGAACATGTTAGTGAATTTACTAGATATCTCAATATAGATGTATCACTTCATGTGAAATAGCCAGGCAAAGAGATAGTATGGCTGCAGAGGGAGAGCATAAGGTTCATTTAGCTGAGAGCAAAATGAATTCTTTGCCTAAGTATTCCCAAAAGAAGGGTAAGGCAGCATTCCAGAAACTGCACTACACTCTCCTTGGGGAAAAGTGAAACGTTAAAAGGTTTTACCATCATACTGGAGCAGATAATTAGGCAATTATGACTATTAACTTTGACAGAGCACCAGACTTAAATCCATTAGATTCCAGAGTTTGGATGTGGATAGCTAGGGAAATAGTAGCGCCTTTGCTGAATCTTTCTGAAAGCTTACTCAAGACAGGTTAGCAATGAAGAACTAGTAGGTTTGAAAATAACTCCCATATATGTGTAAGAAACAAGAATGATTCTGGAAAAGAATGTAGCTATTATTAGAAACATTGATAATTGCTCAAAATCTACTTACTAGTGCATAATTTTAGCTGCGCAGAATGAGTCTGGGTTCTCAAAACCATTGTTAGCTTAGTTAAGTAATCTGATTTCCTCATATTATTGTGAGGTTTGAGAAGCTTTTTTATACAGTAAAATAAGATTTAAAAGTCCTAAAGTCTCTCCTCAGTAGTTGATTGCTTCATGGATGTGTATGGGGTACATTTCTCCTTTTCCACCAGGCCATACTAGATCAGGAATACGAACAGATTCAGTGAAACTTCTACTGTGATAGGTAAGCAAGGAGTGACTGGAAGATGGAGGCTAGCTAGCTAGCCTTTGTGCTAGACCCAGAACTGTAAGTGTGAATTGAGGAGTTTATTCCCTGTCATCAAATGCAGATCTCTTATGCCACATGGCTCGATGCAGTTGTTTAAGAAAAACTGTGAGTGAAGAGATGCCTCTGTTGCACTCTGTCTCTGGTAAAAATTAAAACAAGACCTCCAAACTTTTGATATTGCATCCAAAGTCAAAACTCATGTTCAGTTAACTCACCTTTAGGTTCAGTTCTTTGAATTTGTCCATTGATTTGAATAATTTTAACATACAGCTATGTTTGGCAAAATTATAGGAGGAAGTCTATTCAGGCAAATAATATGCAAAGTCATCACAAATTCATGAGATGTAGAACCAAAGCAAAACTCTATCACAGTTTCAGAATTTGCTAGCAATATTTGGCATTTCTGATAGCTCCTTTCACTAGATGTCTTCAAGAAACTGTTAGTGAGACTGTTCTGGATTTAGTGGCTCCACAGTAATTGGAATCAGCCACGAATTATCTCATCACTTCTTCCCATTTCTTTCCTCTGTGCATACTCTTGAGATAAAACTAACTCAAATTCTGCTCCTAGATGACACCTATTTAAAATGAGCAAGAGTTATGTACAATCGAAATGCAAAATTTGGCTTATAGTTATTTAAATGAGCAGTGTGGCAGTTGAACAGGGAAGTTCAAGCTACGCAGAGAAATCCTATTTTCTTAGTTTTGTGAAGAAGCAAAACATTTTTCTTTTCTCAAAGCAGTTTTCACAGGTGGAAATATTTGTAAGGTGAAAAACAGCTTCATACATGCATTTACACTGCACTCTGCTTTCTATAGCAGCATGCATGATCCTTGATCACTTTAAGTGATACCAACTTACATTATAAGTTTTCCAACTTAGATTTCCACAGAAGTGTTGTGAGCGCGTAAGGAAGGGGAATGAGTGTGCTTGTGTAAGTTATGTTAGAAACTTTCAGCTGTGTCATTCTGCACTCACTTTTGAGTATTGGGGTTATAGATCTGAAAGGTTAGAAAGCATGCAAACCAAATGAAAAGAGACATTGATGCACTGCAACAGGACTGATAGTATGTGTCTTTATAATAGCATGCTTGCAGGATCATCAATTTTACTCTATGAAAGCTTAGCTAACTTGAGTCTTTTATCCTTTGCTAAGTTCTGGGCTATGCTGCTTCTAAAAATGTACAGTCTCAGGGTACATGTGCTCTGACAAGTGAAGGACCTGGATTTTATTCTCAGGTTACCTGCAGACCTGCTGTATCATTATAGCAGGTCAGTGTACCTTTCTTTAAGTTGTTTTTCTGGGTGGTAAATTTGCTCTTTATTTCCCTTTGACAATAAATTAAGAGATATGGATAAAAAAATGTCCTTTTTTTGCTGTTGCATTGTAACTAAGGCAACTAAATCAGAAAATGCAACATGTGATGCACAGAGATCTAATAAGGGTCTTTATGCCAGAACAGGCTATATGACTATAAACAGTGCAGCCAATTTTAAATATAAGCAAAAAAAAAAATCACACACAAACCCCCTCCCCACAAAAAACCCATCAAACCCCAACAAACAAAAAACCCAAAGAAAGACACAAATCCAGAAACCCAAGAAACTTAACTATCTTATCTTCACCATTAAAATAGCTAGAAGTTCTTGATTTCTCTGACACCTGAACTGCTTTTGAGTTCATTTTACAGTCCAGATCTATCTTTTGTCTAGATATATCTAGATGGAAAGTTTTAACTGTATGCAGGCTCCTTTGCCTGGGAGGTGATGTAGTCTGACTTGATCAGACCCAAGTCAGCTCCAATCCCAGATGTCTGTTGCTGCTTTACCATGGCTTTCTGACAAATATAATGGACAGGTCGACTGTACTATGATTGGTATATGCCTTTTGAAATAGAAAATTACTTATGTCACTTGAAGCTTGTACAGAACTGGTGTTGTTCTCACCAGTGTGAAGAAATCTCCCTTGCTGTCTTGCTTCTGGGGATATAATTTTTAGTTCTTTTTAAAAAAAAAAAAAACCCAAGCTTTTAGAAGCAGAAAGAGATACACTAAGGGAAATGTTCATATAATTAATGCCAGAAAACCGATTGCTCTTACAGATTCCAAATAGTAGATCAATACCTCTGTATGGATTTCAATTCATCCCAATCTGGATTCTAGTCCAGAGGGCTTCTCGGAGAAATCATCATGTAATCTTTGATTTGCATTCCTCCTTCTGGTAAATCTATTCATAACATAATCATTATTAATCAGGAACTATTTCCAAGCTTTGTCCTGTGTTCATGCAATCAGAAATTGATTTGTACTTTTCTGGAACTGAACTTTGAATTTACTTACTGGTGCTTATTTTCTTGCATTCATTGCCCCATTTCTGATTAAAATAAAGATAAAAGCTAATACAAGTTGTCCTGTTGCAATAAATCACTATAAAAGTAGACTGAGTGTTAATCCAGGGATCTGTGAGAGCTTTTCAATGAAAAAGACACTATGCTGAACTACATCTTGGACCTGACATATGCCAGGCATTTCCATCCCCCTTCTGACACTATCTAGCCCCAAAACGAGGAGGTGAGCAATATGAGGGTTGCATCATGTTCCTGTTGAGGCACCAGTATGTCTAGCAACAGATGCGCTGAGGGAATGAGAATGCAACCACTTATCTTTTACTCTCCTGTCCTTTTTCCCTCTGGGGACTGACATGAGCAATACAAAAGGCGTACCTGCTTTTTCACGTTCCTCTCTATTAGCTTAGTTACATCCCATCCTTTTATTTCTTAGGTCACTTGACAGGTACTTTACTTTTTTCCAGGTAATCAACTGTCTCAATCGTTTGTTTGGGGAAAAGCATCATGTAATGGTAGATTTGTTTCCTTCTAGTGTCTTGATTTTTGTAGGTTTTTGGTATTTTTTTTTTATTTGAAGTAATATAAGTAGTACCACTATATGTAGTACTTCAAGTGTGTAAAAATAAGATCGTCGAAATGAAAACTCTTCTTTTTTTCCCTTTTAAAGGGAAAAAATAGGAAAATCTGAAATTCTTGCCATTATTAGAAATGTATATGTACTGAAAGGAATGTGACTTTAAGGATATTTAAGATTTAGATTTAGTTTTAAAAGAGGAAATAAGATGTCTTGGTTGAAATCACTGGCTAGCAATCACACTTTTCAACATTTTACCTGAAATACTGTTTTGAAGACAGCTTCTAGGTCTCACTTATGAAGGGGTAAATGCATGCAGTGATGATGACAAGCAAAAATCCCCAAAAGAGAAGATGAAAAATGAGTGTGCCTAGTTTACATTGTTTCTTCTATTGCAAAATTCTAGCAGAAGGGCTATTATTGGTTGTTGAATGAGATAAGGGGAGTTGAAAACTTTAGGTGATTATGTCTGCCTCCACCATCAGTTGTCTTTGTGCCAATGGATCTATAATAACAGATGTTTTAAAGGAGACAGTATCAGTCAAGAAAACTGAAATACCTTGCTTAAAAAACCACATTTCCCTCTAACATTGTTATACTGCTTCTACATTAAAATATGTAAGTTGATTATGACTGTGTGGGTGTTGTAAAATATGCCTTTCTAAACCACCTACAGGTGGTAATATATCACCCATGTCTCCAGGTCTCTACAGAATTTCACTAATTACTTTTCCAGAAATATAGAGGAGGTCAGTTGTCTGCTACCTTTTATTCCTACATACTTGAGCAACAGCTTTGAATAGTTGTCTGGAAAAAGAAAGAAAGGAAGAAAGGAAAGAAAGGGAGGGAGGGAGGGAAGGGAAAAAAAAGAAAGAAAGGAATTAAAAAAAAAAAAAAAAAAAGGGAAGAGGAGGTGTAAAGGAAGGAAAACAAAAGAC
>NDXB01000701.1:60190-77454 GCA_002631895.1 Agapornis roseicollis
AAAAAAAAAAAAAAAAAAAAAGAAGACATTTAAGGGCATCAAGGGAAAGTGGATTTTTATTTATAGTGACCATGCTTATTATTATTCAGTGCAATCATCTGGAGGGAGAATAAGGAAGAGTGCTTAAGGTGTTGCTTTCCATGTAATTAACAAAAATATTTCAAACATACACAAAGACTGGCAGATCATTCTTCAGTGCTTATTTAGGGAAACAGCTCTCAGCAGTTTAGCCACATGGGTTTGTGACTGCACCTTTAGGGAGCCCCATAATTAAAGAAAAGTAAAATAATTACAAATGTTACCTATGACTATTTTATTGTTACTGGAAGAAATAGTACAACACAGGATAGATAAAACATTATCTAGTTAAGAGATCAAAGATGATAACTTCAGTTACAATCTCTCATATGCAATTTTGGTTTGGATTTGAGGTTGTTTTGAACTTTCAGAAGATATTATACCTGGTGGGGTCACCGTTTTTAGGTGAAACTGTAATGCTGCAAAACACAGAGGTTTCTAAAACTTACATATGGTTTTCTATATGGTCTTCCTAAAGTTTATATATAGGCAAAGCAATGTGATTGATATTGATGAGTGGTAGATTGCCATTTATATGTTATCAGTCTGTAATATACCAATTTAGAATTAGTCAGAAATATATGAAAATTAAGCCTTTAAAGCTGAAAAATATTCAACTCCGCTCAAAGAAAGCATTTAAATAACAACTTTGAGATAAAAATATCAAGATTTAATTGAAATACACAATGCCTTAATGCTCATTAGTTTATCTACATGTGTACTAATTTGATCTGATCAAAGATCATTTGTTTCCATTAGATGTATTGAATACAGACATCTCAGAATTCACACAATCCCATTATTGTGCAGTCAATATTTTCAACCAATATCATAGAGAAAGCTTATATTTTTAAAGCTTTTAAGAGACAGAAAAGTTTTTTTTATCTTGGAGAAAGATGGGAACATTTTTCACTTACAGGCACTCTGCACTGTATTAGAGAATGTAAAATATTTCTAATGAGTTTCAAAAGTTCTTTGTTACAAGCTTAAAACGAAAGGTTTGAAAGGTTTGTTACTACTGATTTAAAACCCTAGTAGTAAGCTAACAATTATCCTTATTTTAAATCTTTACACTGTTTTGCATGCTCATGTTTTCTTCTAAAGCATAAATGTTTTAAAGAATTTGTTTTCTGTAAATAAAGATCATGATCACAACAGCTGCTACCTTGTAAAAAGAGATAATGTCTTGGTCTCTTAGAGGTTAATGCTTGTTGGTAGTTTGCCTGCAGCCAAACTTTTCCTGTTTCACTATTCATAATATGTTTATAGTTTGGAGTGAAAGACTACTGTCAAGTACTCTGTAGAGTGCATGAGTCTCTGTAGCATACATACACACATTCTCGCAAAAGAAATAATAAATTTTCAAGCATTGAGTAAGTCAGAAAGCTGTGTAGTAGATTCCATATAAACACAGTTGGCAGTAATAAATTTGGGGTTTATGGATATGGTTATTGAATACTTCTGGTGTTAGTCATTTCTTAGCAAACACTGGAACTTCTCTGGGAATTTCCTTAACTCTGGGAATTTCCTACCCTTCGTTTCACAGGACAAGGGGTAACGGGTTCACACTTAAACAGGGGAGGTTTAGATTGGATATAAGAAATTCTTTCCTGTTCGGGTTGTGAGGCTCTGGAATGGGTTGCCCAAGGAAGTTGTGAATGCTCCATCCCTGGCAGTGTTCAAGGCCAGGTTGGACGTAGCCTTGGGTGGCATGGTTTAGTGTGAGGTGTTCCTGCTTATGGCAGGGGGGTTGGAACTAAATGATGTTATGGTCCTTTCCAACCCTAACTATTCTATGATTCTGTGATTCTATAAATAAGTAAGCACTTACTATAAACATGTAAAATCTATTGTCTTCAAAATATCACAAGCATAAAGTATAAGTAAAAATCTAATAATGTAAGATTAGAATAGGAACATCTTTTGCATCAATGTTGAGGTTATTTCTGTACAAAGAAAGAAAAGACAAAACTGTCAAGTTGAAGGGAAGAATTTGTGTATAAACATACAAGCAAAACTGTGCTCACTGAGAAGTATCCCTGAAAAATGTCATATTTGCAGAACTGAGAAGGTACCATATACATCAAAAGGTCAAGTGATTTGGTGTGAAAATGTTAGAGTCTAACCCTGAATTATCCATGTCTTCTACCATTTTCTTCTAGAAATAGTACTATGCTTTTTTTCCTCTGTTACTATGCTCATTTGCATTGGTTTCAGTCTCTTTCTCTCCTAACTTATTTTACAGCTTGTGCGTTTCTCACAGCTGGATAACAAGTAGGAATCCCATAGCTCAACATAGTCCATGCTGATGAACACTAATTCTATGCATGGATCATGCAGTGAAGCATACGAGAAGAAAATTTCAATAACATTCTAGCTTTTCAAGTAACCGGCACACACAACTGGAACATATTTTCAGGTGGATGCAAATTCTGTTTTAAGACTCCTAAAGGGAACAGATGATTTTCAAAGTGGTCTGGTCCTAATGCATTTCCTTCAAGAACATTTATGGCTACATTTTGAAAACAGTTCATGTTCCAATGAGTTCACAAAATTCCAAGATCAGAAGTTAAATTTGTTTTGCTCTTTAAACAGAAATATGTTTAAATCAGAAATTGTTTGTTACAGCACATGAAATTCAGATTTCCTAGGCTTTAATACATTAAATATGAATTATTGCAGGGCTGAATATTTGGCCTGTGAATTTTCACTTGTTACTTCACATGTAACTGATGTGTGTTGCAAATCTGTTCATGTACATGAAAAACTACAGTGTCATATGAGAGTTTATGAATAAATGTGTGATTTATAAAATTCCCACTCGTCAACACAGAGAGGAGACTGTGCCCTGCTACATTTATGTAAGAGAGCAAACCTGCTTAAGTTACAAAGAAGCCAGTACCTTTGGGAGTAAAGCAAAGG
This sequence comes from Agapornis roseicollis, assembly GCA_002631895.1. Lineage (NCBI taxonomy): Eukaryota > Metazoa > Chordata > Aves > Psittaciformes > Psittacidae > Agapornis > Agapornis roseicollis. The sequence goes on from NDXB01000701.1 coordinate 63,191, forward strand.
AGAGAATAGCCTTTTACCTTCAGCTACCAGGAAAATAATAATTGAAACTGAAGGAAAGCCAATACTGCCCTAATAGTATGGAATTAATATCACATGTTTTCAGTCAAGCTTTGCTAGAGTTCTTACCCTGGGCTTTTTTGAGCAGACAATTCTCCCATACTGTGTTGTTCGTGTGTGTTTGGTTTTCTTTGAATAAGCTAGAGCTAGAATAAACTAGAGCTAGAATTCAGGGGACATATATGGAGTTGAACTCCCCAATGTTAGGTTTCTGTAACCATGGATGAGAGTCTGTTTGAATGTCTGTGAGCATTTTCCCTTCAGAATTGGCCTGGAGGGAGATTCCCAAGACTCATGTTTGTGCTTTGTTCTATCATGCACATGGAACTGGAGACCTTATAGCAGCCTTCCGGTATCTGAAGGGGGCCTATAGGGATGCTGGGGCGGGACTCTTCATTAGGGACTGTAGTGACGGGATAAGGGGTAATGGGTTCAAACTGAAACAGGGGAGGTTTAGATTAGATATAAGGAAGAAATTCTTTCCTGTTAGGGTGGTGAGGCACTGGAATGGGTTGCCCAAGGAAGTTGTGAGTGCTCCATCCCTGTAGTGTTCAAGGCCAGGTTGGACGTAGCCTTGGGTGGCATGGTTTAGTGTGAGGTGTCCCTGCTTATGGCAGGGGGGTTGGAGCTAGATGATCTCACGGTCCTTTCCAACCCTAACTATTCTATGATTCTATGAACTGTGAGAGGCAGAGATGTGGCTCCGTCCTTTCTGAAAGACAGTACTTGGGAAATACAGTTCTTTTAACATGTATTTTTAACATAGTTCTTTCAAATATAGTTATTTTATGGTTCTTAGCTAAGTTGGGTTAGTAATGTATCCAGTCTGTTTTCAACATACATCAGAATACACAGAGAAAAATTTAACTCCAGAATCTGACAGCTGAGGAAATCTTTGCAGCATCAGTGAGGCTGAGTTTGCAGTTGTTCAATGCTAGCATGTCACAGCAATGTTTTTAGATTGTACACCAGAAATTGTTTTGCTCACTATAGTAATGTTTTTTAGCATGAGTGTATATCCTTCTGGATGTAATCCCATGTAACATGATGTAAGGAGATACTGTTTTCCAAATGAGTACAAATATCCCCAAGAAAGGACTACCATTATTTGTGTCTGTTGGGAACATTCTTAATCCTTATAAAGGTCTGTTTGATAAAATGAAATGCTTTGGAAAATCATTGCTTACTCTGATTGCCAGATATATTATCATCAGTATGTGCTTTAAGTTCAACTATGTCTAAATACATGGTTTAGACATCTAAGTAGTTCAAATGAGAACATGTGCCATTTAAATTAACCTGTTAGTTAATCCAGTGTAGTCCTCCTAAATACAATTCACTAGCTATGGGAATCACAGCATATTATATCAAGATCATAATGCAATGGTGGTAAAGTCTCACGCTAATGCCCCTAAAGGTCTAGAAGAGCAGTGAAGTGCAAATCAATTTCAGTAACCCAAGAAAGAACTAAAGTCTTTCCTCAAAGCTTAGCTCAGAAATGACCTGAAAAATACAGTGAAGGTGTATGAGATAATTTGTAATGTTATGTGTCTTGCCTTCACATAAGGAGTACTTTAAATTCTTGATCTGGAAGAATTCAGACTAATTTTCAGACTGGAAAGGTTCAAATTGGTATCATATAAAACCAAGCACATTCAAAACAGATTTAGATGCTTTAAAACTACGTTGCTGGCAAAAATAGGATGAAAAACTGGTGTCTCTAATTTCCACAAGTCTTTACATTTTCCATGTGATGCTCCAGACTCCTTTAATGGAAATTTGGGAGAGCTTGCTAAGCTGCAGTGAGAGGGTGGTTTCATTTTTTGTGACTACGAAGTGCAGAAAATACTCCAGGCAGCTATTTGCCATGGGTAGGATGTAGTTAGGCTGGGTAGGAGCAAGTCAAGGAAGGGTGCTGCTGCACCTGTTGTGAGGAGAGCCAGGTATAGCGCAAAAGCTACCAGTGTCTTAATTTCCCAGCAGCTCCCCAGTTACTGCTCAGCAGCAGGAATGGCAGCCTTGTAGACTCCTCTGCTAGCTCCTAGAATGTACTTGATTGTGCCATGCTAATGATCTTGGCTAAAGTGAAAATGATTAAAACCACATTTGGCTTTAACTTGTTGAGCTGACATGCACTTCTTTTCTTCCAGTGTTACAAATTACTGAAAGAATAAACCAAATAAAGTGTAATTTACAGTTAGTCTGATGTTGTGTGAACATGGAATTAAAAGCAAAATAATTTAAGAATTGCACAGTACTTTAATTAGAAAAAAAAAATAGTTGTCCTGAGTCCCCTGTGCTCTGTGTTCTAACCCATATTCAGATTTGTCTTCCCCAGGGCTTGTTACTATGAGAGCAGGTTCACATAGGTCAGAAAAAAATTTGATAGTTTGTGGTGTTTCAGGACATCTGGTGCAGCACAGTATATGTGCAAATACTGATCTGCTTCTGAAAACAAATAAATCCCTTATAGATTATGAGCTCCTATCCTAGGAGACTTTTAAAAGGTCTAGTTGAGAGGTAGAGACTGCACCTATTGGATTATATGAAGACTTGAAAGACAGTGAGAGTGTTGTACGGAGAAAAAAAAAGGGGTACTTCATGAAGAATGAGTAAAAGAGCCTAAATATTATCAAAATATTATCAACTGTGGGTTTGTGGAGACTTAATATAGAAAGACACCATTTTTCTCAAGGAACTGTTTCTAGTTTCTTGGAGTACAACAAAGCTTATTAATATTATAATGAAGAGAAGGACTGATGCAGCCAGAGAATGGTGAAGTGAAATGTTCTAGTTTAGTATTGTAGGAAAAGGAAATGGGAGGCCAAAACCAAGACTACTCAAGGGTTCAGATCAATTTGGCACCATTCATTTGAGCTGATTGTTTGGAATTTATCTATGACTCCAAGTGTGTGATGAAAATCTGTTAATGATATTGTGCAAAATATTTATTATTAGGAAGCCCTAAAACTCTTTCCTATCACAAGGTTACAAGGTTTTATCTGTAAAAAAAATTAAAAGATAAAATATACAGTTTTAAAGGCAACACACAGCAAAGGAAATCCAATCTGGAGTCTGACAGGACTTTTTTTGTCACTTGTGACTGTCATACCTGAATTACCCAAGTTTCTTACAAAACCAGGGAAAATATACTTATTTCTGTTAATAGCTCTTTTCAGATATTAGGTCTCACGTCCTTATTGCTAAGGAGGAGGCATGCTGATGATGATCTGACTATGTAGCCATGCCTAAGTTCCTCTACAGGGAGTTCTACTGGGGAGGCGGGAGTGTATTTGTGTGAATCACACTCATTGTGTGAATATCAACATCAGTCTGGCTGCTGCAAGGGCTGGCCTCCAACAGCTTTAATGCTTAGTTTTCTGAGTAGGTAGCAAAATCTAGATGGTCAGAGCTGTGATTCCCATATGAAATAACCATTGTTTATACCAGGAGATCAGAATGCAATCCATTTAATAAGCAGGAGTGCTGTTACTATTGCCAACACTTGTACTTTGGAACCTGTTGCTTACTGAATTAAATCAAGGACTGAAGATAAAATGGAGAGAGGATATATTGAACATAAAAAAATCTGGGCAGCATAAGTCTATTACCTTTACTGGGAGCATAAATGATAAAAGATGCCATTATGATTCAAAAAAGTGCTCTCTGGATCTTGGCTGTATCCAATAAGCCATTGATCAGCTACCTTGTGCAATGAGATTCTCATTTGTTCTCTTACTAGAGGCATGACCTGATGGTGAAACACTGTGTTGGGTTATTTCAGCTCAATGAACGATTAGCCACAAACTCTGTTCCTTATGAATTATGTACTTCTCCTCTGTACCTAGTCAAATATGACCATATTGCATGTTTGAATTTATCCAGTCTGCAATAATATATGAATACTGTCTGGTAACACGTGAAACTCTTTCGATTCTTAAACAACAATTTTCTGCTTTCAGTGGTTATTCCTCATGCTGTATTAGTTAATTATGGTTGGTCAGGAAACCTCCAAATTCTCTTTCTCTTCTTTGGCTGGCTGAGTGAGAAGCATTTGTCTTGTGCAAATATAAATGCGTTGACACACTTCAGTAGATTTTAAAAGCCTTTTTCTGATCCTAATACCTCTGGCTACATCTTTGGAATTTACTTTAGTAAACATACATGCCAGCAAAACCCAAATGAAAAGTTTTTTCCAGAAAGCAAATACACAAATGACATTAATGTGGCTTAAGCAAATTCATTTATAAATACAAGCAAATATTCATGGAAAATTTAGCCCCATTAGCAGTCCCCAGAGCTTGTCAGAGGGGGTCAAGGACAGGAGGATATAATGGTGTCGAAGAAAAACAGATGCAGGCAGATAACTGCTGTGTGTTTCAGAGATATAATTCACCTGAAGTAAGAAATGGGATCTGAAATGTAGGCCCGCTCTCTTAAATAGAAGGCACTCAAGCTTGTTTTTGTAGCAGGTTGCAATTTTCTTAAATAGTCTGTTCTGCGTGTTCTTTTCCAGCCAAAATATATTATATGTTTCTGTACTTTTTGAAGTGGGTACTGTACAGTGGTGTGATTACAGCTTTTAGCAGCCTCTTTTTGGCTGCCTGGGTGTCCTTTGGTAATTGAAAACTTGTTTATTGGCATCATTTGTTGGACTTTATTTAATCACTGTTTCTCCTCTAGGAGCTGCTTTATCCCTTCTGAGGTTTGACTCTTTGCATAGGCTTTGTCTGGTTTCTGGCATTGGGCAGGCTCAGTTTCATACAAGTGGATTTGTAATTTAGACACAGTGAGTACCCACCAGCTATCTTGTCACAGGGTGCAGTGGGGATCTGCTCGCTGGGGGCTCTGTGGCTCCGGCCTCACTGCTGGAGGCCCTGATAAGTACCTGAGCAAGGAGAGCTGGGTCTCCCTTGCGCTGCGGTGGATGGCTGCCAGCTGCTGCTGCATCCGTCGCTGTGAAGGCCACCCTCGTTCCACTGAACGCAGCAGCAGGCAGTCTGGCCGCATTTTTAATTGGGAAGAGTTTGTTTAACGTTTCTCTGTTTATCAGAAAACAAAGTGGACCCTTGTTAACACTGATCACTTAGATTTCTGTTTAATCAAATTACAGACAGGGTATACTAGGTTTTGGTCTAATTTAAATATTGCCTTTTCATCCTTGTCAGCAGAGTACTTCAGGTTCATTTCTTATTAATCCTAACAGGAAAGAACAGGTTTTTGTCTTTGATTACTGTTTCTTTATGGGGCTTGACAAAGTGTGCTTCTTCCAGGCAGAGTGAGAGGGATGCTTCCATAAGCAAGAACTTCTTGGCTGATGTGAAAGAGATTCAGGGACTGTGTTTACCCCAGTATAATCAGACTAAATTTCTTTTTAGCCCCTTAGGAAAAGCAGCAGGCAAGACCCTTCTAATAGGATAGTTATAGGAAGGAGGAAGAGTCATCAAGTGTAGAGGCCCAAGTGGCTGTTGCAACTGAATTTTCCACTCATCAGCTGAGTAAGAGGGCTTAAAGATCAATATTGAATTGTTTCTCTTTTGCTGCATCTGTGGAAATGATAGTGAAGAAGAGATACTGAATTATTCTGTTTGGTTTATGAGTTTGTTTGATTAGTCCTTTATGTGGAGGATTGTGTTGGATTAGGGCTTTATACTGTATTGATACCCATATATAAAGATGTGTCTTCATATATATGTGCAGTGAACACTTGTATTCTCTATGCCAGTCAAGGTGGCAGCTCAGAAAATACGAAACCCATTCATTGTGTTGGGGTAACATGGGCAGGGAGTGACTAGCAGCCAAGTGTACCTGAAACAAGTGAATGTGATGCATACAGTTTATATTCTTGTGAATAGAGCACAGGCTGTACATTTCAGTGCCCTTGTGCTGTTCAAAACTTGCCAAAAATTAATTGTTGGAAATGCTCTGGAGTGAATTCTAAATGTGCTTGTTTATTTGCACTAGAAAATGAAATACATGGAGACATGCCCATACATATACATACATGCCTATTTATAGATGTGTGACACAGGATAGACTTTGCTTTTACTGTTCAGTGACGGATTCTTCAGTGCTCTGGCAGAGACCCAGTTAAGTAAGCCAGATAAGAGGATAAATGCCTTCCTCTGAGTTTATAACAAGCCCACCTACTCAATTAGTTAGTGTTAGTGACAGAAAATTAGAATGCATGGATGGTTATTTACTTATTTTAATAAATTACATTATTCCTAGTGCAGCAGGAATACCATTTTTAATATTTCTCCCCCAAAACTCAAGCTTTCAGGGCACTATGATCTAGGAAGGCACCTGTTTGTATTGTACAGAATTATACCCTGTACAGTTGTTTTCATCAGCTTATTCTAAGATGACTTTTAAAACTGATTCTGTCCTTAGCCAGTCAGTTTTAGAGTAGTCTACCTAATTTTTGTGCAATAATAGAGACAAAATCTTTTATCCTCTATGGCCAGGTTTATAATGATTAAAAAATCCTTAATCATGTTAACCAGCTAAATCTTTCCCTCAGAGATTCCTCTGTCCTGGAGACTGAAAGTTGTGGTTCTTTAAGAAAGGTTCAAAATTATAGTAATCTGTTTATGAAGTGGCATGATACTTCTTAGCTGTCAGAATGTTTCATGCTGAGTATTGTTTTTAACAAAACTCAGTCTTCTAACAAAAAGAATTATTTCCCAAATGATGAAAACAGAAAATTCGTTGACTAAACATGAATGCATAGTCTGCTGAGAATCTGTGGAAGCAGGAAAAGAAGCTATGTTTGAGTGTATTGATGACTATGGTTGGTTTGTGGTGGTTTTTTTTTCCCCCACTCTGACTGTTCCAGTATTAAATGACTGTATTAGATCTGATGAGCTTCTAGCAGTTCTTAATTTCTTAATTTCTGCTGTTATGTAACATTTGCTTTTGTCAGCAAGTTGCTAGTTGTTCATTGCATAATACCTAAATTTTCTCAGTTTGAAATACATATCATCTCCTCTTCACTGGAAAAATATTTCTGCAGAGGTTATGAATGCTGACAAAAGAACAAAATTAGAGGGAGGCCACACTACTGAATGATCTTAAAGGCAAAACTAGAAAGCTGGTAAAATGGTACCTGGTACCTCTTTTACAAGAGGTAATGAAAAGTATTTAGCCCATCAAGAAGGTGAATGAGAAATCACATATTTCTGATGCTCTTTTTTTTTTTTTTTTTTTTTTTTTTTTTTTTTTTTTTTTTTTTTTTTTTTTTTTTTTCTATTTTTTTTTTTTTTTTTTTTTCTATTTTTTTTTTTTTTTTTTTTTCTATTTTTTTTTTTTTTTTTTTTTCTATTTTTTTTTTTTTTTTTTTTTCTATTTTTTTTTTTTTTTTTTTTTCTATTTTTTTTTTTTTTTTTTTTTCTATTTTTTTTTTTTTTTTTTTTTCTATTTTTTTTTTTTTTTTTTTTTCTATTTTTTTTTTTTTTTTTTTTTCTATTTTTTTTTTTTTTTTTTTTTCTATTTTTTTTTTTTTTTTTTTTTCTATTTTTTTTTTTTTTTTTTTTTCTATTTTTTTTTTTTTTTTTTTTTCTATTTTTTTTTTTTTTTTTTTTTCTATTTTTTTTTTTTTTTTTTTTTCTATTTTTTTTTTTTTTTTTTTTTCTATTTTTTTTTTTTTTTTTTTTTCCTTTTTATAATTTTTTTTTTTTTTTTTTTTTGAGGTGGTCTTTTGTATTGTACACTATTAGTTCTAATATTAGTCCCACTGATATCAGTGGGAATACTGGCAAACCATGTCACTTTGGACAGATCCTAATAAATGTGTTGGTCTGTATATTTATGTATATACCCATAGCACACACATGAAAATATTACACTCATGAGAACTGTGATGTTTCGCCTTTCTGCTTTGTTTCCTTTATTCTCTTGGAAAAGATAACGATGTCTACATTTGACAGTGGTCTGCTGTATTTTAGGTAAGACCTTTGATACCTTAGAAATAGAACTCCCTTATGTATCTTATGAGATATCCAGCAGTGTCTCTCTCTTATGTCTCTAGTCTATATCTGAAAAGCTGCTTGGCCAGATGGCACTGTAGATCTGTAACATTTAAACATATTTTTGGCAGCCCTGTGCATGCATAATATCCTGGGTGAAATATTTTTGCTTGCCAGGCTAAAAAAGTGTGTAAACTTCAAAATTACATCCAATGACACCTGAATATATTCCTATATTTTCTTGGCCAAGTACCTACCAGGGACTTGGCTTAACCGATAGTAAGCAGATTAAACAAAAGTATTATTCTTCACTACAGCTGTTATCTGACTCTTAGCAAAGAAAGTGACAGAAGTAGTGACTTTAGAAAGCCTTCTGATACCCTGGGTTTTCCAGTCTGGGACTACAGAGCAAAACGTACCTATAATTAGTTATTGGAGTTATGTCAGAATCCTAGAGTATTTTTATGCTTTAGGTTATAATCATAACTGCCTGTTACTCCTGTATCTGTTTCCACATAGTTGTAGCACAGGCAGGCTCCTCTGTACTACATGTGATAAACAGTTTAAGACTCATGTAAATAGTCTGACCTCTTTGTTTAGCTGGGGCACACAATTAACATTATTTACCAAACATATGACATTTGGTGATATTTACCAAACAGATGACATTCACCAAAAAGAATAACATCATTAACCCAATGGAAATTCATAAATATTTGGAATGTAGGAAGCAGACATGGGAAAAAAAGTGGAAAATGCTGACTGAAATTTCAAATCCTAGCTCGTTCCAGAAAAGGCCATAACTCAGTATTCATTTGGCTAATCAGTAACTAAGTGCAACTTTGAGGGCAGCTTGCAGACTGACTCTTGGACACTCATGCCTGTTGTTCCTGAGTAATATTGAGGTCTGAAGTCAGTCCTTTGAGTTGATTCTATTAATTGAAATTTAAATCTTCATCTTATGCAAGCATACTTGAAGTACCCATAAGCTGCACCACCATCTTTTAGTTTACTTGAGTGTAGGGATATCCATATTTAGACTTACCCATATTTAGGCCATAAGTAATATTGTTCAATTTAAAATAAGTGCTAAGGCATGCACTGTAAAAGGCTAAATTCTCTGGGAGGCATGAGTTCTGTTGTGTGTTTTCATCTATTAGGCATCCAGTGTGAGTCCAGAGGTAGAAGCTGGGTGGTGAGGCTCCCAGAATTAGTGCATAAGGGAGTTAAAAACCACAGGATGGGATTCAAAGCTGCCATCCTGGCTTGGCTTATAGGAAAGTAAAGACTGATCAATGACTGCATCAGGGAGTCATCTTTTCCTCCTCAGATAGGTGCCTATACTAACCATCCCTCCTCCCCTTACAAGTTTCAAGCATTACTATCTTTAAAAATACACATAAAAGTGGAAGAACTCTTCTATAACAGCCTAGCACTTAGTATGCAGGCTTGTACTTATTTCTGAGTGTCTTCACAGACTTTGCTGTACTTTAAATCCTTTTTGTCTAGTGGAGCAGATGTAAGTAGGTACTTCTACCTCTTGGAAGTATGCCTACCAAAACAGCAAGGCAGCAGTGGCATGCATTCCTCTTCTGGTACAGCTGTACCATTATGCAGAAAACTGGTGAGCAAAGAAACATAGATCTGCAGTTCAGTGATCAGGACACTTGCCAGGAGTAGAGTCTTGGGTTCTTGTCTCTCTCCACTTTGCTAGATTCCTGCTTTTGCATTTGATATTCAGCAGGTTAGTTTTTGGATCAAGCTTGTCAAGCTGTTGAACCTTGTCTAGACTAAAATGTTCTGTTGATTCCTGAGTTTTCGATTCTAAATGTTTTGGAAAAATTGCATTGGAGCCAATGAAGCTTAAGCATCTCCAGGGTTAGGCAGACGATGTATATTCATAGTAAGTGTAAAAGCACTTTATACACAGCCATGTGCTTGAAAAAAATCTTCCAGCCAATGACTGTTTCTTCTTGTCAGAGCTACTTTTAGTGCTCCTCCATAAGCCCATTGATCCTGATATTTTCTCTGCAACTCTTCCATAAACTGTAGTTAAACCATTCATTTAAAGATTGAAATGAAATGGAAAGACATGCTTAACAAAGATATGAAGATCTTAGGCAAAATCTGGGGAAAATTAAGGACAAAAATAGAAGATAGAAAAACCCTCACCCCAAACGGCAAAGTATAAAACTGCAGGGAGGAGTGGAGAGAAAAACAAAGGCCATCTTGACCTAAGGTGGTATTTTATAACTGGCATAGTGACTAATATGCCAGTATGCTTAGGGTTTTGGATTTGTTTGTAAAGATCAGCAAACACAATTGTATCATAATAGAAGATGCCCCTTGGATGCCTCTACATCTCCCTTGTATTCTGCATTCTTGAATACAAGCCTGTTTTGAAGATACTGGGTCTTTTGATACACTACTGACTAGAATCTTCTCTTGTCTCGGACAGATGGACAGATGGCTTGCTTACCTATGCTGTAAACCATGGCATATGACATATATTTATTATTATCATTATTATTATTGGTGGTAGCAGTAGTGATTTGTTTTATACCTTAGTTACTGGACTGTTCTTATCTGAACCTGTGGGAGTTACATTCTTTCGACTCTACTTCCCATCCCTCTGGGAGCAGGGGGAGGAAGAAAAGGGGGAGTGAGTGAGTGGCTGTGTGGTTCTGAGTTACCGGCTGGGCTTAAACCACAACAATACTCCATTACATCCATGTCAAACTTATGTACTATTATCCCCAAAATAAAGAAAAAACTGTCCTCTCATATTCCCTTGGGTTGTGAGAGTTTTCCATGCAGCAAGGGGATCTTCCATATAGTGCCTCATATCTGGCAAACCTAGCATTCACTGTTGGATTTTGGAGGTTCTTTCAAACTGGATATCAAGTTCCTGGGATGTTTAAACTACTCACAGAATCATAGAATAGTTAGGGTTGGAAAGGACCTTAAGTTCATTAGTTCCAACCCCCCTGCCATGGGCTGGAACACCTCACCCTAGACCATGTACACCTCACCTATTGCCTTAAGATAGCGGTGTTCAACAGCACTGCTTTTCAGCTAGCACTGAACTCTAGGAATTAAAAGCCAGACGTAACTAGTTTTCACCAAAGTAAAGGTCGTGTGCTTTATAGTAGTTGTGTACTCTTTGCTTAGCTTGGATCTTGACAGAAAATGAGAGATGGGAGTCACTGGTTTTCAGGAGAGGATCTTGTTTCTTGCCTCTTGAGCCTACACCAGTTTTTGTTCCCATTTCAGACATTTGGTGGCAATGAGGCTGTGCCTTGTAAATATGGTCTTAGTGCCTCTTGTTCTTTCGTAGCCCTAAAACTGGAATATGCTGTGTGAAAATTACTCTTCTTCTGCTGTAGTTTAGAACCAAGGCACAAATAAAGGAACTATCTGAGGAAAAGAAGAACATTGTTGCCTGCCAGATGGAGATGGAGAGGTTAGAGAAGCGTTGATGAACCAGAGTCTTTCCCCCTCACATGTTTCAGACTGTGACCTCAGCAGCCCTGCTCTTGTTCCAGGAATCCTTAAAAATATGTTACATGGTATATATCTTATAGGTATATTATATAGCTATCGTGGTTCCTTTAATATTACTGCAGAGTTCTGATTAATCATGGCTTCAAAATCTCTATTGTGCTTTGGGACATACTACTCCACAAATGTATAATTCAGGCTCCTGAGCACAGATGTTGCAATGATGGTTTCTGACCTCCAGATGTGTTTATTATAATCCACTCTTTGTAAAGAAACTGCAAATAACGATGAAAGTTCAAAATGCTGGAAATTGCAAGAAACTGAAAACATCATTTCTCTGTTCTGCATTCCACTCAGGCTCTCTAGTGAATATATGTTGTAGATTGTTTTATTCCCTGATATTCAGAGCCCTATATATTTTAAATATACTCCTTGCTATAAGCTCTGACAGCTACATTCCACTGGAATCACGAAGCTGTGACCAGAAGAAGAAATCTCACTAGCACAAGGAGGAGAACTAAGCTAATGAAACTTACCACAGGAATAAATAAAAATGACTCTCAAAGTCACAGCATTCAGCAAAACTCAGCTCACTGAATTGGCTTTCCCTCATTAAATTTCTCATGCAGACACATACACACATTTCTGTCTTATTTTTTCAATCTCTGGAGAAGAGAGTAACATTATTTATTTTTAAATTCTTGGCAGAGTCTGGATATTGTGGTGATAATCAACTTGTAAGAAAATAGAAATATAACAGCCAAACAATACTGTGTTATCATTTTGAGAAAAATTATATCTACCATTTTTCTCATCTTGCAGTGGAAGTAGAAGAGAACATGAGATGATGAAGTCCTTTAGTGCTGTATTCATAGGTGCTGAGAGGAAGTATAAAAGCTAGAGATGGTATGGAAAACAATACACAACATTGTTTTGATCCTGTTTGACTGAACTTGGGTCAACATTTTTGACATCTAGAAAAAGTCACATCCAAGTGTTTCAAAGACTGTGTGAGACTAACCCTTCCCTTTAATCATTGTTAGGAAAAAATCCTAGATATTTTTTCTCTTCTGTTTGGAAAATTATGCATGCCATGAATAGTGATTCTATGACATTGGTGAGCAAAAGAACTTATCTTGATTTTCTAGTAAGAGTTTGACTCAAAATCGGAAACTGTCATTGGAAACAAAGATTGATGTAGCCTGGGACTGTGGTATTGAGCTTCTAATTTTTTATTACAATTCTTCATGTGTCACTCAACTAAGATTTCCTTTTTAAAGTGGGGCTATAGATCACTGTCAGGAATTGTTTCTGTTTGTACAGTTTTATTTTATATTTTTGTGCACTTAATGGTTTTATTTGTGGCTGGCCATAACTGGATGCCAGGTGCTATTTCACATGCATCAGTTTTCTGCTTTTTCACAATGCTCGAAAGAACATTATTTGTTGAAGGTGTAATGGCAGAATACCCTGAATGTTTACCTTAAGAATACTGCTAGTTGCTGGAATCCATGCTACTGCAGTGACTTTACATCTTCTGAAAATCCTGTAAATAAAGCATGGAGGACTCTTAATCTCAGTTTCTTTATTTAGACTAAAAAATCACTCATGCAGAAAAAACAAAATAAAACCAAAAAATAACAAAAAAACCTCCACCCAAAAAAAAAAAAAAAAAAGAAAGAAAAAAAAAAAAAAAAAAAAAGAAAGAAAAAAAAAAAAAAAAAAAAAGAAAGAAAAAAAAAAAAAAAAAAAAAGAAAGAAAAAAAAAAAAAAAAAAAAAGAAAGAAAAAAAAAAAAAAAAAAAAACCCCCCCAAAAAAAAAAAAAAAAAAAGAAGGAAAAAAACCCAAACCAAAAACCCCATTTAATCTGTACAGAATGTACCTTTTTAAAATTTCTTGGACATGTTATTAAAGGTTATACATTCTTATTTGGCTGCATCTCTAGTGATTTGCATAAGATCTGATTCCAGAGTAGAGGTACTTTGATGGTCATAATTCAGCCATATATTTATCCCTAATCTCTTTATTCTGTAATTGTGGTTTAAATCCCACTTCAATACCGTTTCTTAGACTGGCAGACCTTTACAGATATTTTTTCTTGTTTTCCTGTGTGGTAGCATAAGAAAATACAAGAATCACTCCATTCCTTCTCACAAAGGTCTAGGGAACAGGAATGGGAATTACATTAAGGATAAATATCTCCAGTTGAATGTGTTTGGCACCTCAATATGTATCTGAATTCCAGAATGTATCCTGACCTTTATGGTTTCATCTCTATCTGACTAGATTATGTTTCAAAGAAAGGTCTTACTAGTTTTATATCTGAAACAGATTATCTAGAGATGAATCACTCAGAGTTGTACATACAGCTCTGTCAAAAATGAATAGTGTTTCTCTTTTTTCGTATCCCTGTGATGCTCATTTGAAAGATCCTCCAGTTGATCATGTTCATATGTATCTGTTTGGGGTTTTTTTTCTCTTTGGCATGCTATTACTGCAGTGGAAGACATCAAGGAGTATGACACCTCTGAACAGTTCAGGATAAACCCAGAGAAAAGATAAATTCTTATTTTGCAGCATTCATTCATATTGTAGCAAAGAACTGTTCCACTTATGCTTCTTTTCAATACTTCGCCAATGTTAAAGTCTTAGTTATCAAAGACTGGCATTTGAATGAAATTACGCATTCCATTTTGCTTCTTTTTTTTCTTTTCTTTTTTTTTTTTTTTTTAAAAAAA
>NDXB01000701.1:77546-96763 GCA_002631895.1 Agapornis roseicollis
TTTTTTTTTTTTTTTTTAACAAACATGCCTATTTTTACACAATATTATATTTCATAGTGGTAACACAGCTTTAGGAGATTTGAAGATCAAGTCAGATCAGCATCCAAAAAAATTGAAATCTTGGTCCATGTCTCAAGCTATAACATTTCATTTTGTAATTCGTTAGCTACATTTCATTAGCTACAGTTTCTGTCCCAGCATAAGATACTTGCTTATATAAAAGTAGCCAATAAAATTATTACTTTAGGGAAATGGAAGAGATCCATACTTCTGGCATTTGAAAATCCACATTCAGTACTTGGTTGAATGACCCTGTATATCTATCACCAGACTATACCTAGCTACCTGCTGTCTTATGTGAATATTTGTGCAGATGGAACAAAAACCTTAAAAGTGTATTGGAACTCCTTAGTAAAATGTGGGCTCAGAAAGCAATGTCTCATATAACTCTACTTTAAATAAACACACAACCCAAGTCATGTACATCTCAAGAAAACTGAAAAGACTCTGGTCACAATGATAAAAGATAATGCACTTCTGTAGATTTGTCAAAGACAAAATTTTATAACAAACAATCAAAATAGCAGAAAGGCATTTAAATGTCTCTCTAGAATTCACACATCAGTTAAAAGCCTTTGGTTGTAAATCTGAATAATGCTAAATAAATCAAATCTGACAGTTGTTTCCACTAAATACCTTCTGCTGTGATCTGAATACCAGCTGTCTGATATTTTCAAATATGAATTAGGTTACAGAGTTGGATTAACTTCATCCCACCTAGAAAGGTGAAAATGGTGTTCTCGCTTTCAGTTCTGTTAAGGTGATAATTAACTAGAAATAAAGTAGTAAAGATGATGCAACTATTATATGAAATCATGAACCTGCCATTAGTCTGCATGTTCTGTTGAAATCAATGTTAAAGTCAATAGGGTCCACAAGATGAAGAAAATTTGATTCTTATTAGACATTTTCTTATACTCTTAATCCTGGAGAAATATACCAAGGATTCCAAAAAGAAATATCTAATAAGTTAGACCTTGGGTTATTTACTTGTAAAAAAAATAGAAAAATCATAACCTCTGCAATAGCTCTTAAGCAGGAATATGGAAATGCTCTTTCTAGGGCTAAAAGGATACTCAGCAAGCCATCTGGATTATCCACTCTGTATTGCAGATTGTTAAGGGAGAGTCTGTAAATTGCCAGGCTTCAGCAGCTTGACTTCTAACTTCTACAGCTGATTTGTTGTTGGGGAGTGTTCTCCCTGATGGGTTGCTTTCCCTCTGAGGGACCTCTGAAGAAGTGCTCTGATACAGTGCAGTTTTTAAAAACTGCACATAATTTCTTTCCAGGCTACCTCTTCATCTTCCACGAATCACTGATATAGAAGCAGTTTTGAATAATACTGCATCCTAGCCAATAAAGTAAGAACAAAGCACAAAATTTGGGGAAAACCAAAATTGTTGTATTAGTGTATTTATTGTGTATTTATTATTTATTGCATGTTATTTATGTTGTTATATTGGTATATTTTTCTTCAAATAGCTGATTATGTTAATAAGTAAATATGTCAGTTATGAAAGCTAGACTTCATTAAATATTGATTCATAACTCACAAAGCTTGTTCATACTTTATTACGCAAATAAACAAAAAAATTCCAGAAGCTGTTAGGCAGTATGAGCCATTCATGATTTTGGTAATAATTTTCCAAAACACTGCTGCTGACATGCCACCTTGGGGGCAACCTCAGTCATTTATTTACTTTTTTGATGTGTTTGATATAACATTGTCAGAACAGGAAAGATGCAAACCAATTAAAAATCCTCCCTATGCCCAACTGGAGTAATTTACCAACACAGAGGCCCTTTGATGCATTCAGTTTTATTATGAAATAAAACAGTGTGTATTTCATACACCTTTTGACGAGATTAATTTTGAATCTTTGTGTCAAGAGATGTACAAGTGTTATCTGTAAATGAGAAATGTATGCAAGGTACTCAACTACTGCTGAATTTCAATGAACTTTCTGGTTCTAATGTCATGAAGCTCTGTCAAATGTTAACAGAAATTAAAGGTAAAATTCATAAGGAGCTTTCACAAATCACAGCCTTATCTGTCAACATTTTATAATAACCTAACAGTTATGATCTATCAAGGTATTAAAGTGCAATTCTGAGCCCCAAAGGAAAAATCATGACATTCTCAGACCAGTAAAATAACAATAAATATTTTTATTGAACAGAATTGTCAACCTTTCTTTTCAAACTTCTCTCACTAATTGCATTTCAAACAACTTCTGTTACAAATGCTGAGAATAGACAGGAAAGAAAAAGCCACTGAGACTATTATAACTTTGGAACACTTTAGATAACACTAGTTTATGTTTATTTAACGTTTCTTTCTTCCTGCATTTTTTAAAATGAAGCTGATTTTAAATTTTTATAAGGTAGTTTTCTTTACAAGCACATGAAACTGTGGCACTACAGTTCTCATTTAGCAGGGTGGAAGAGACATTAAATACATGAAAGCATTCCATCTTATCTGTCAACACTTAAATTTCTATAAAGACCTCTGTTATAAGAATCCAGACACTCTAAGAAATGTGTGGCTTCACATTCAACTACTTGGCCCTAACTCTGAAAATCTATCAGGCCTATGAAGTTCATTGTGCTTTTTCAAAACTATATTAATCTTATTTGCTGCTGCTGAAATCATAAGGGCTTATAGCCAGATTCTGGTCTGCATTACAGCCTGGTTTTGCTGCTCCAAGGTTCAAAGGACTAGAAAGCCAATCGTAACAGTCAGCAAAGGGTTGGATCAGCTACATAGGACTCCTCCCTAGTTTTCCAACGGAAAAGTCATGGAGAACTTCAGGCATTCCCTGTTGAAAAAAAAGTCTGCTTGGAATTATCTGAATAAAAATTATCTATGAGGATTATGTCTTAATTAGTTACTAGTTTGCTGTTGCCTTTTCCCTATGTGGTTCAGAAGTGCCATTTATTCAAGGTGTGGAAAATCAAAAGTCAGTTCTTATACATGTGTGCATGTATATACATATATATGCATATATACTGCACACCTATATGCACACACCTGTCTAAGGGGATTAGAAGCTCATATATTAAGAAGATTCTGTGATGTTTAACATATACACTACCCACCCTCTGATATTAAGCTAACTTTTTTCTACCTGAAATAGTTCAACATTCAATAGATCAGGGACTCGATGAAGTACTTCAGAAGATTATTCTTTTGTTGTTATTGTAGTTGTCTTAATCACTAAAGGCTCTATATGAAGTTAATGAGAATGGGGGCATGTTCAGATGCTTATTTTTTCAGTTACAAAGGTAGAAGACTCAAATTCAAACCTCATCTATTTCTGCTTTGGCGCAGTGTATGATTATACACGCAAGTACACTTAACTCTTAAATGGGCTCCTGAGTACTGGAAATAAAAGTGCATTTGGACAGGCATGTCTTCCTCATATCTTACAAGAGATATATAAAATTTCTAGTAATTATTTACACTGAGAATCTAAGGTAAAGGCGTACCCTCTAGTCTGGTGGTCAGGACATGTGCTTTAGCAAAATGGGTTCAGCTCTCTTTCTTGAGCTGGAGGTAGATATTGAAACTGTATTTCTTGCATTTCATGTGGAAGTTGTTACCAGCTGATCTATTTATTAAAAAGAGGCTATCTTCAGTTATGGGAATTCATTCTTTCATTTTCTTAACAATTTTACCTAAGAAAAAGAGAGCTTTTTGCTTTTATTTCATTTCATTTGATTTTATTTCATTAGGACTACAGAAGTCCTAATCACTGTAAGATTTATTTGCTCTGAAGTATTTTTTTGAGGAACATTCACTTCACCTGCCAAACCACAAATAATCTCTGTCTCCTTATGTTATAAATACTTAGTCTTATGTTGAGGACAAACTGTAAAAACTATAATAATTTTAGAACCTTTAAAGTTTTACCTTTCTACCACTTTTCATCTGTAGAAATTCCAAGCAAATTTTTCATATCATTGTCCATGTAGTATCATTTTTGTCTGCACACAACTTTTGGCACAGTTAATGTGAATCACTGTTTTCAGAGTTTTCAAATTTAATCTATACAGTGATGTCATCAATCCAGCAGAATTAACTTGTGGTCAAACATGCTGTTTAGGAGAAAGGCACAAAGTGTTCTGCTTCTGTAGGAAGGTGCTCCAGAGTGAGCCTGATGCCTTGGACCTGGAAAGGGAGGTGGCTGAGAATTTCGTTCCTTAGACAAGTTAGGGTTCCCCTTGCATGGGGCTGTTTGCATGTCATAGAAAGTGTTTTTCACGTGCTGGGGTAATTTCACTAAAAGCAAAGCTAAAGAATTCTTTTCCTACTGAGAGATTTCCTGCTTTCATTATTATCCTCAGTAGCTGTATACAAACCTCTAGACCTTTGCTGCAGTTGCCAACAGGTCCCTCATCTCAGAACCTTACTGTGTTATCATATTGCATTCAGCATTTTCTCAGAATATGTTTGTTATTTAGTCCCTGGTACTTAATATTTCTGACTGGACTTGCTTTTATGGTTTTTTTCCAGTATTCCACAGATCTACTTTCATCCCTGATTAGATCCAGGAAGTGCAGCAATGCAAAAATAACCAGTGGAAAATAGAGTAAAATTGATTTCCTTACTAATTTTAAGAATAGTTATGAATGTTTATTTGTAGGAAATAACAGTCTGTGCTCTCTTCACTGTATGATCTTTAAAATTATTTTAAAATAAAAAGATTATGTCTCTCCTGCAAAAGGAGTATTTATATTCCATGCACTGTCATTCTTTACTTATATGCATGAATGAAAGCAAAAGTAGAATGGCTGAAGAAAACTCTCAAACTTTTGTCTTAAAATAAAAAAGCCAGGTATTCAGCATTAGATCTGGGTTAAAATTGTTACTGCATTCCAGCTTCTAGGCAGGCACATTGTGATAGATAGAACTATAGTTAAATGCTTGGACTGCCTTTCTTTGTTAAATAGCTTCAGGTGAAGGAGACATGGTAGGAGTAAGGAGATTGCTTTCATGCTGAAATCTCTTTTTTGTCTAAGAAGAGCCTCAGTACCACAGAAGTACTAAGAACTACAGAAATAACACTATAAATGTATTCCAAAGCCTGTTATTACAGATAGAATTTTATATATTATCATATCAGATCTATGGTGACCTAAACAAGTGAGTTTTGGAGAAAACAGTGTAATGCGTATTTTTAAATCCATTTTCCTTTGCAGAGTTTTCATCCTGAGATTACTTCCTTTGAACAGGAACAAGATTCTGCTAGAAAAGATAAAAATGGAGATAAGAATTTAATAGAAATTAGATTCCAGAAAAGACTACAAAGATTTCTTTGCACATGTAAACATTCAGTAATGGAGAAAATTATATTTTATAACAGAAATATTAAATCTCACTTAAAAGTCCATCCTCTGCCTTTGTAGAATTGGTATTCCAGGTATGCTTTGGGTCTTTGAAGTTATTTTTTGTCATACTTAAAAGACTGTATTATGTTGGGATTGTGGGATGGCTTTCCAATTCTACACATTTTATGTAATACAGAGCACGACTGACATGCTTAGTTTTGAAGTATTCCTTTTGTTTTGGTAGATAATGGATGCTCTTAATTTTATGGTACAAGGAACTAGTATTTTGTGGCTTAATTCCTCCAGAACTAATGTATTTTTGTCTTATGGTATTTTTGGAGATACAAGTGCCTGCAAACACATAAGGGTATATACTATATTTTTTTTCTCATGAGAAATATCCTTGGCTGTAACAGATAATACAGTATGTAAAATACAGGAATGAATTTGTGGATAGCAAGCACAGCAGTGCAGTGTCTGTGTACGGTGGATTCTAGGATAATTCTTTTCATTTTGAGTGTTCACAAGTAATTAATATGTTTGCAGAATTCCATTACCAGGCATTATCTTATGTCTTTCCTGGATCCTTGTGTGATCTCTCACCCTCTGATATGCTGTAGTTGACTAAGTCAAAATATCATAAGACTGTTCATGAAAAAGAGTCTATAGCTTTGCTTTCAGTCACCAGAAGTGTCGTTGGAAGACTTGTAAAATAGAGTTTTACTGACATACCTGAGAATGTTGTAGATTTGGAAGAGCTTTGGGTTTGTAAAAAGAGGATAGGTGAATTTTGTATGTTCCAAAGATTTGGTTTTTCATAGTTCTGTCTGTTCCCTTTAGACCTTAGTAAGTTTGCTATTTCAACTAAAAGCTTATCCTCTTACTAGCTGTCTGGATTTAGAGTTTACATAAGGAAACTAGAAAATCAGATTTGGTCACTGGATAGATCCAAGACCAATTCACTTTGATTTTGCTTTAGTATTGCCTTTTATAAATTAGTTTATAGGAGCTGTTTAATTTCAATTTCCTGATTAAAATGACTGCAGTCTACTGAATAAGGTTTCAATGAGCTTGAATACAAAAGATAAACAACAAGCATTTCTTTGTTTTCAAATAGCTTCTGAAGCTTGGTTTGGTAGTACCAGACCTTGCTTTCTGTGAGATGGCTACTGTCCGCTAAAACCTTCAGGGAAAATGAAGGCAAAAACCAGATAACATGAAGACTGCATTAAAATGTGAGAAATACTTCAGTATCCAAATACAGCTAGTAGTGTCAAGGATACATAATGAGGGCACAATAAAGTACTTGAAAGAATAAAGGATCAGACAGTGTCTTTCGAACAGATGGGGACATAAATAGTCTAGCATATATCAAAAGTGCTAGTACACTGTGTTTAGGAGTGCTACTTTATTGTGTTCATAAAAACTTCATTTAATGCAAACCAAAAAAAAAAAAACTTACTTAACTAAATCTAAATGTGTATGTATTAAAGTCTTCATGAAAAAACTTTATATTTGGCACCTTTATCTTTCTTTTTACATAAACTGAAAAATGAACCCTAATGAGTTTGGTGCCCAGAGTCCCACTAGGATTAGGTATTTCTAGGCAGCTTTGAAATCTCAGCTTGAATGGCAGGACAACATTAAAAGCAAAGTACTTGCTCCTGGAGGAGTTCTAGTACCTGATAATTCTCTGACGGCCTTTTGCTGTCATTAGCTAAGGGTGTTCTCCATTGCTGCCTAACTCATTCTTTGAAGCAAGTAAATCTCCACCTGTCACTATAGAAACAAATGCATTGCTACATTTTCTGCACTGGGGGGAAACAGGTAAGCTAATAACCCTAGCAGTGTGACTAGAATAGTTCTGCTGATTCCAGGGCTAAACCTGAAATCCCTTAGTTCACTTTCAGATGGAGAACTGTGTAATGTAAACCAGTAAAGCCTATGTTTAGACATGTCTCTAGTACTTAGTAAGCATGTCTCAGAAATCTACATGGAAAAGGGAAATATTTGGTTTGTCTTCCTTGGCATGAATCCTTTGCTGTGTAGTTCAAATGCAGCTGTAGGTCTTGTATCTACTGGGGTTTTGCATTTTTTTATTTTATTATTTTTTTACATTTCTAAGTCAAACTCAACCAATTCCTCAGTCTGTGCATAAAAAAAAGTCTGTATGTTACCTGTTTCAATGAAAAAATGTGCAAGGTGAACATTTGGCATGTGTCACTAAAAACATTTTTGGACTAATCTGGTCTGAGTTCCAGATTTATGTCAGTTTTCTCACAGCCTTTTTGCAAACCTTTGGCAACAGTGTCAACTTAGCACTGTCAGAGATCTGGGCTGGAACAAAAGAGTGATAAGACATGGATCTTTTAACATTAAATGTGACACTAGACTCCAAATCTGTTCATCATCACTACTCTACAACCTCAGCCTGCACCTTTTGAGGTTTTCCATGTGAGGAACATGTTGTTTCCCTGGGCTGGCAGATAAAGCTGCTCAATCTGAATTATCATTCAGCAGCTTCTGTGCACTCTTCTGTGTCACTGTGCCACTTCTTCATAATGGCATCTTCAAGTAAATCTAAAAAACAGCTTCCACTGTGCTTTTCTTTCTACCAATCGTATTTAATCATTTCACTTCTAAAATCTTTTCTATGCTTCCTCTTGCAGTCATCATCCTCTTTTGCTATTCCCTCCAGTTCTTTTCTGAAGGGAATCTATAAACTATAGTTCTGTTCTTTCTCAATAACTATTCACAGCAGACATTAAAAAGGAACAACATGAGTTTATCCTGTATGAAAGCTGCCTCTCCATTACCTACCCACCTTCTGCCAGAGGGAGGCTAACTGATATGTAGCAATATGTAGGTCTCCTGAGACTCTCCAGTCTTAGGGTTGCCCACAGAGTTTTGTCTGCATGCACAAAGCTTCATTTAGGTTTTTCTTTTGCCTCAACAAATGAAAAAAACAAAAGTGTTTTGGACGCTTTCTCCTACCATTCCTAGTCTTTACAGCAAAACCAAAGTTCTAGCAAAGCATTAAATTCTTGTCAACAAATTTTAAAATAAAGTTACAAAAGAGAAAATTATGGGGTTTTATATTTTTAATTTCTAGATTATATTTAAGACAGGAGTTAGTTTCCAGTTGCTCCTTTGCCCCTTCAAACTTGAGGGGCTGGTTTACTCAGCCACCAATACTCCAAAAGTGTGACTACATGTTTGATCACAATGAAATGTACTTTATATTAAGGAGAGCCCTTAAACCCTGCTTACATCTGTTCTTTGCTAAGTCAGATTCTCTGTGGTTCTTCTGCTGCACTTTGTTTCTCCATGTCTGGTCTGAAGGTTCTTTATCATTCTTCTCTCCAGTCAGTCCTTGTACAGGCTGCTGTAAATGTTTTCATTGTGAATGCTATTAGGAAATTGCAATCCCCAGTTGTCCCGGATGAAATTCCTACAGCAAACGATGTTTATAGTTCAGCATATGTTTTTTGTGGTGACTGAGAAAAATAACCAATCCAAACCTCCTGTATTCCTAACAGATTTGCCTAAATAATGTGCTTCATGGCACCTCTGGATGTTTTGGGAAAGCCAACATTGCTTGAATATTTCTCTTTTACTGCTATTGTTGCTTTGACAGCTTTGATTTTATAGCAACTTTAATCATGTGTATCCTATTCCTTCACCTCTGGCATTTTGCAAATATTCCATTTCTTGGTTTCTGCTACCATAACTACCTTCATCAAATTACAATTCATCAATCTCTTTCTCTTACACCCACAGAGAAAACCCCAAAAGGAGACCATGTCAGCTAAAAAAGAAAATGCTAAATATATACATGTAAGAAAATCTATTAATTAAAAAACATAAAAAAAGAAAAATTAGGTATATAAGTTAATGGGACCTCAAGGCAACATTGGCAGTAAGTTATGCACTGACAGTTATGAGCCTGTTTATTCTATGCTCAACCATACATGGAAAAAAGTGCTATCCAGTAGAACAATAAAATGGACTTGTGTTATCCTAAAGATACAAAGTAGCAATAAATCATGTGAAGAACACTAGAGCTATATTTACATTTTCCCCTTAAAAAAAAAAAAAACAAACAAACAAACAAAAAAAAACACCAAAAAAGAAACCATTCATTTTTAGAGGCTTTTATTTTTTTATACCATTTATTTAGCTCCCTATTCCAGGCAAAGCTGTAGGGGTTTCCACCTGGATTACAAAAGTTTATAGACTGTGCATGCTATTAGGAGCTATGGAGCATTGTACCTGCAGGGCTCCTAGCAGTTCCCGTTTCTTGGCCAGTGTAAGATGTATTCTTCATAGAATCATAGAATAGTTAGGGTTGGAAAGGACTGTAAGATCATCTAGTTCCAACTCCCCTGTCATAAGCAGGGACACCTCACACTAAACCATGTCACCCAAGGCTTCGTCCAACCTGGCCTTGAACACTGCCAGGGATGGAGCATTCACAACTTCCATGAGCAACCCATTCCAGTGCCTCACCACCCTCACAGGAAAAAAATTTCTTCCTTATATCCAACCTAAACCTCTCCTGTTTAAGTTTGAACCCATTACCCCTTGTCCTGTCACTACAGTCCCCAATGAAGAGTCCCTCCCCAGCATCCCTGTAGGCCCCCTTCAGATACTGGAAGGCTGCTGTGAGGTCTCCACACAGCCTTCTCTTCCCCAGGCCAAACAGTCCCAACTCTCTCAGCCTGTCTTCGTATGGGAGATGCTCCAGTCCCCTGATCATCCTCGTAGCCCTCCTCTGCACTTGTTCCAACAGCTCCATGTCCCTTTTATGTTGAGGACACCAGAACTGCACACAATACTCCAGGTGAGGTCTCACAAGAGCAGAGTAGAAGGGCAGGATCAGCTCCTTCGGAACTGCTGGTCACACTGCTTTTGATGCAGCCCAGGATACGGTTGGCCTTCTGTGCTGTCAGTGCACACTGTCAGCTCATGTTCATTTTCTCATTGACCACCACCCCCAAATCCTTCTCTGCAGGGCTGCTCTGAATCTCCTCTTTGCCCGACCTGTAGCTGTGCCTGGGATTGCTCCGACCTAGGTGTAGGGCCTTGCATTTGTCATGGTTAAACTTCATGAGGTTGGCATCAGCCCACCTCACAAGTGTGTCAAGGTCCCTCTGGATGGCATTCCTTCCCTCCAGCGTATCCACCGAACCATACAGCTTGGTGTCATTGGCAAACTTGCTGAGGGTGCACTCAATCCCACTGTCCGTGTCAGTGACAAAGATGTTAAACAAGACTGGTCCCAACACCGATCCCTGATGGACACCACTCATCACTGGCTTCCAGCCAGACACTGAGCCATTGACCACAACTCTGCATATGGCCGTCCAACCAGTTCTTTATCCACCGAGTGGTCCCCCTATCAAATTGGTGTCTCTCAAATTTAGAGACAAGGATGTCATGTTGGACTTCCTCACCCCCTTCAGATTTTAAGTGAGGTGGATAAGTACAGGGCTACAGAAATACTTTTGTCTTGAGTTATTTAGTGAAACATTAAGTTGTCCAGGTGCTGGACGTGGTCTATGAGCAAGAAAGAATATGAACATAGGAAGATTTCTTATTGTTTCCAATGCCTTGACTTTTTTCTTTAATCTGCTTTTTGTAAATGAGAATAAAAAGAAACTAAAATAATTTCTATGCTTGTAAAAGCATAACATTTACTTGCTAAAATTCTATCTAAAGATGCATATCAAGAGGTTCTAAAAATTTCTAAATAACTGAGTACTGTGGGTCCTGACCCACCAAAGGATAAGCTATATAGATTTTTTCCACACAGTATTCCTAGCAGATGCACAATTTCCAAAGAGAGGAGGAAGAAAAGCAGCAGTTACTGTTTGAAAAGATAACTGAGATGTAAAATGAACAAGGATTTTTCTAAGCAATGTCTAGAGTTTCAAGCCCAAACAGAGAACACTGAACTGCATGCAAAAAAATTCTGCTGTTAAGGTTTTCACTAACAAATCACAGACAGCTATTGAGTAACATATCTTCTGCTGAGAATCTCCTACATCTTACCTGAAGTGTAATCAACAGAGAGAAAAGGACCCATTAAATCTTTAATAATAGGTGAAAGCACCAATGGATCTAAATAGTAAATTAAAATCCACAGAATATTAGGAATGTTGAAAAAGAGCATGACTCCTTGTGTTTACCTCAATCTTCTTCACTTAGAATTGATGTCATTCCGATGTGAAATCCATGTGAGTGATTTGCAATTAATAAGACACTTTAAGCAGCCCAACATGCAGTGATGACATTCAAGAGAACCTGTTATAATTACATAGCATAGTTGAACGAAGATGTAATGGGAGAATTTTGCTATATAGCAGCTCATCCATAATAGTGATGCTTTGACTTATGCTTGGCCATTTGGTCTGTTATATTTTAAGTAATTAATTTTTCTTAAGGTGTTGAAAGCTTGTATGTCATTTCCCTGCAAATTTAACCATGACGACACAAAGCTTAGTGCTTTGTCTCAGGATTCATTCTATAAGATGAGGGGCTATTATGTTTAATTGTAGTGTACCTTTGAAGTAAGGTAGCTCTTTGTTTATGATGTAAAATATTCTTCCTACTCAAATGCAAAAATTACTAGACTGATTTAAATTACTAATTTAGTTTACACTGAACTAACCACTATCATGTACCAAAATGAAAACTGACAGCTAATTTTTCTTTGTTATTTTCAAACAAATTAAAAAGATTTTGTTCATAGATACAGTGTATATACTATACATTTTTCTCCCCCAACCTTAAATTCTTCATCTCTGCAAAGGGCATTGGTGTCTGTTGCTAGTTACGTATCTCCATGCCATAGCACAAAGACCTTAGCTGAACATGACAGTGTATTATTCCCATTAAACTGAGACACAGGAAGTATTAACCCTGTTAGCTCAAAAGGAATGTTGGACCATTGCAGGTATACAGTTTTAGTATTCACTAGTATGAATACCAGTGAAGAGATATGCTACAACACGAAGTTGAGAAATTGAACACTGCAAATGAGACAAAGGTCTTTGGCCATTTTGAGTGATGGCCTGTGCATCAGGTCTGTTATGGTT
This sequence comes from Agapornis roseicollis, assembly GCA_002631895.1. Classification (NCBI taxonomy): domain Eukaryota; kingdom Metazoa; phylum Chordata; class Aves; order Psittaciformes; family Psittacidae; genus Agapornis; species Agapornis roseicollis. The sequence continues at coordinate 90,038 of NDXB01000701.1, forward strand.
TTGCAGGTAGAAATCCAGAAAGCAATCCATGGGCTTGATGCAGCAGTACAATTGTTACCAGGAGTTTGGAAACAACCCTCCTCTTCCCAATGGCTCATGAAAGAAGGAGACAAACACAAAGAAGAAATGCCATCCTAAATGTTGTTCTCTGTGATGTTCCTGTGGAGGTAAGAGGAATTTATGAAAAGCAGTAAAAACTTACTTTTCCACCTCCAAGTAAGTAAATATTTCTCTGAAATATGCAGGTGATTGATTTTCTGACCAAGAAGGCTCTATTATATGCAGGTATTTTGTAATCATTAAGTTATTAGTTTGGTTGTAAAGACTATTATAATAATTACATGGTTGCAGGTGACTCCTTACATTTAATTTTCTATGAATGCCCAAAATGAATGTTGAACAGAATACTTTTCAGAGATATTTCAGTCTTTTGCATGTAAATTTTCATTTGTAATGTTGTGTCTTGATTAGCATGGTCTTGTTAACTGCTTTAGTAGGACAGCAATCCAGATTCTAAAGAGGCAGCTTTGCAGACTTTGTTGCTCTTTTTGCTCTTCCTTGTTCTATTTTAGTCTGCATTAGAAAAAACTGTCTTTTATTTACCAGTGCACTTGCGCATAGGCACAGGCAAATGTAATTTTGGCTATGTGTAACATAGCATATCTACTCACTGTCATCTCTAGAACATCAGAGTTCTCTGCAAATACTACTTTCATTGCTAAACTGGGCAGGGGTCTTCTATTATATAGAATACTGTATTAAAACCTAAAATACTTAGGCAGTAACTACTTCTTAATAGCTTTTCTGGATAGATCTCCGTGGTTATGGTTACAGGTCCTCTTTTTCTTCATCATTCTTCTCTCAACTATGGCTGAAAAAAATACAAGCAAAGAACTTAACAGCTATTTCATCTGCTATAATATGCTCTCACTCTCTGCTGCTGGCATGCACAGTCCCTCCAACTTCTGAGCTGTGTACTGCCAAGTGTAAGGGACTGTATTTCTTTTTTCCTTCTATTTCCCCATACTTCCCTCTGGCTTTCCTTTCTTTCTCCCAGTGGTACCTCCAAATTAAATTCCTAATACCAGTGAGCCTTCTTGAGCTGTGAAGATTTAGATTTCCCCCATTCTTTTCATTCATCTCTGAAATATTATGTACTAGGATACAGTAAGTTCCAGTATGCAGCATACAGTGATAGGATTCCACAATAATCCATGCTAAGTGAGACCTGTTATATAACTCTCTAATCCAATTTATTCACCTGTGCTACATCTTGCATCTTATCTCAGATCTATCAGTAGAGAGAACATCTGTTTTTAATAAAGTATTATAGCATTTGCTTCTTCATGATGGTCCAGAAGGTGTCCAAAACACAGACTTCTTATATATACTTTTCAATTCAAACTGTTGTAAAAGTTCCAGACAAATGTTCCAAAAATTTACAAAGACAGAGAAGACAGTACTAATAAATTCACCATCAGAAGTGCACGTACAACAAGAACATAGGGCTGACTATCAAGTCTATTCAGTCCACTGAGTCTATCAAGTCCACTGAATTCTGTCCCCTGCCTTTCATCACACCACAGATTTACTTTAAAGTATATAGTCAAAAGATTTACTGTTAACTTCTTTTATGGTACCCCTGTATTTCTTTAACCATGCTGTAGTAGACATTACAGTTTTTCTCAATTACATTCTTCCAGAACCAAAAAGGGACAAAGTATCTGCCATCACTGACTTGACTGGGGGTGTTTTGGGAAAGTTTATGTCTACAAAGAAATAACAAAACAAAACAAAAAAAAAAAAAAAAAAAAAAAAAAAAAAACAAAACAAAACACACACACACACAAAAAAAAAAACCTGGTGAAAAGATAGAAGAAAAGCAACAGCTGCCCCCAAACCCAAATTAAAACCAAATCAACCGCTTCTCCATTCAGCATTATTTAATTTGGCCCTAAATAAACAAATGAGCAAAAGAAGCTTGACAAGATTGTTGTTCTGAAAACTGAGGAAGAAATTGTTTAAGAAACCTGTCCCCTGTGCTGAGAGGAGCAGGATTTTGCACATGCCTTTGAAGAAAGAAGCATTGCATCAATTTCTTCAGAGGAAGGGAATAAAGAAATTTCTTCGGACAGAGTCCTGAATTTCAACTAATTGTTTAGGTCAGAAGAGGCAGTAATTTGAAGACCTTATCTTTTGTTGATTCCATCCTGAATGACTAAAGGAATTTACCTCATGTATTTAAATAACATCAGCAACTGCTGAAATACAGACTTTTTGGATAGTGTGTTTCATGTAATGTTGCGTTTTCTGGACCAAGTGAATTAAGCTTCTGTGTTTCTGGGATGTTCCTCCCAATTTTCTTCTGACCACTTGGTTGAAAGGAGTCTGAGCTACCAGACTTGAGTACCAGAACCTGATTTCAAACCTTCTTGTGTTCAGAAATGTTCATAACTGTGGGTTTTGTTTTGGCCCATTTCTCATCATAATTAAATATATTAAACAATATTGGCCTTTCTGCTGGTCCCTAGGGTACCCCACTATTAATCTTTCCTATACTGAGAATGGTCTATTTACTCCTACTCTTTGCTTCCTGCCTATTAGCCAGCTTTTAATCACTGACAAGAATTTACCTCTTACCTTGTGGTTACTAAATTTCCTTAATAGTCTCTTGTGAGGAACTTTATCAAAAGCCTCTCAAAAGTCATAAGCACATCGTATTCATTGCTGTTTCTTCATTTTGTGTACCATTTCAAATGGTAAACACTGTTTTGTTTACCACTTCAAATAATCATAGTGGGTTTGAAAAGCATAATTCATCATAGTCAAAGACAGGTTTTCTTTCTTTATCATATTCTGTATAATACAGTCTTCTTTCTTTTAAATTATTGCTTTAATTTTTTTATGGTGCTGCAGTGTGTTTGTAAAGTAGTAGAAAATGTGCTGTACTGTCTTCAGTGATGGGAATTTCTTTTTCTAGTACTCAAGACAGCTTTTCTGCCCACATTTCTTTTGAAGTGCCTGCTCTCCCATAATTCATTCTAAACCAAAATCTGTTTCTCTTTCTGCTTATACACTAGCTTCAGTATCTAACACACAGCTTTTATGTTGAGTTGGTTGGTTATATGTCATGATTCTGAAAAATATAAATATTATTCTAAAGAATATAAAACATAAACCAGTCATATCTGATTCACTACAGCATTGTCTTAGCTTGGAACAGAAGCTCTATAAAATGGAAATTACTCTCCATCACAACTATTAATTCTCAAAAATATTAAGGTCAGGATTTAAAGTAATTTACAGAGATAGCTGTGCATCTCAGTTTTATGGATAAAATCAGGTACCTGTCCATGCCAATGGGGAAAAAAGCAGAGGGAAGGAAAATGGATGCAGCTTAAAAAGTTGGGGCATGAGTTATCTTTTCAGTATTGAAAAGCCCAGCATAACACAGGCAATTTAGCAATCAGTTTTGGAAGTCTTCATTCTCCACATTGAGTAAAACTCAACTCTTTTTAGTCTCATGCTCAACATGTGAAATGATATACAAGTCTGGCATGTGCACAATAATCCATGGCATCTGTCTGTAGAAAACAGTACTCAGTGTATATTTGGGATACAGTGAGGCCCTGATTCTGAACAGTGGCTGTAATTAAAAATATAGTTTCTACCTCTGCTCATAATGTTTTTATGGCATTGGGCAATAATTACAGAATTAATTAGCTAAACAAACCTCTAACTACTATTACTTATTATCCTAAAAATACCAAAGAGCAAAAATACCATTTAACACTTCTCTTGTATTTTCTGGTAGATGAGTTGTACATTGAAGGGTAATTAGCATGACATTGAAAATACACCAAATAAAATTAGATGTTGGTGCTTCCTTTAACAAAAATGTTTCCAGAGAGCCTGTCACAACAGGGCATTGATCCCTGAATGGTACTTAGGTACTACCATGGTATGAATAAATGATGATAGAATAAAACTTTCCACTGCTGACTGCAGTACTTCGTATGCTCTTTCAGCTTTCTTGGCAGCCCCTGTCCTCCAACCCTCCCCTTCCCACTTCTCTGGTGCTTTTCTTTTCTTTCAGTCAATACCAATGGTTCAAGTGACAAATAAAATTTCTGTCTCTCAGTTCTTTTCTAGACTACAGATTGGAACAAGTGAACCTTAGTCACTTTATGAAATCCTCCTTTGTGCAACCAGGCTGAGAACAGTTGCACCTTTATGCATATTTTATGCACATTTATGGGCTGTGTTTCACAGTGCTGTATTTAGTTCCATTACAGTTTTCCATCATATTGCTCTTTTATTATGGCATTAATTATGTATTGGTTTTACTTTATCTTACAGTAATTTTTTACATTATTTTCTTAGTTGTGTTTTATAATGTGTATAAAATTAATTTGTAACAGTAAGGCTAATGTTATCCTGGCACTTTACATTAGCCAAGTTGTTATTTTTGAACACTTTTGTTGAGTACCTTTTAAATTCCCTGTTTTACAAAAATCAACATTAAAAAGTCTGACACTAAATAATTCATAAACAAAGGGAATTTTTAAAAAAGACAAGAGCTTTTTTAGGAGGATGAGTTTCCACTGTCACCCATTCAGGTCACATGAATCAGCCATGTTAAAAGTGGGCCGCAGTCAATCTGAGAGATGTGAAACAGTAGCTAATAAAAGTGAATTAATTAAACCAGCATATAGAGTTAGACTCATAGCAGTATAAAGACTTTTCTCACCATAGATAGATTTCATTCTCCACACATGATGATGTGCAGTGAGACTCTGAGTTGGCAACAACTAGATGAATGAGTCAGTTATCACTTGCGGGTTTTTTCGGAGATAATTCAGGGCACTGAGAGGAGAAATCTTTGGATATTAAGTCTATTAAACAAAATGCTGTTTTTTTCAAAAGTGCTAATAGAAGGGTTACATATGCCAAATAATAGTCATGCAGGAACAACAACAACAACAAAAAAGGCATTATCATCATGAGATACATTGGGATTTCTTGGAAAATCATAAAACTGTTGAGCTTGTATAAGAGATGAACTGATACCCAATATTTCCATTACACTACTCTAATTAAAAAAAAAAAAGAAAACATGATTTCTGTGTGGTATTAAAGGTTCTGATGAGTAACATCATCCCACACTTTGGAATTGTAATTGTGGACATCAGTCTGCAGGTATCATCAAATAATGACTGTACTGACATGGAGGTAATTTCAGTGATGCTGTCTAAAGCTAGCAAGTCCTAGCAGAAGCTAGAAGAAGGCTGGAAGTGTAGCAACCAGAATTATTCATACCAGGAGAATCTTTCATAGCAGGAGAATTATTCATACCAGGAGAATTACAGTGAACAATTCCTAGGCCATGTTAGAAATATGCTACAAAGGTTACTGGTGAGAGTACTGCAACATTCTGGGTGATTTTAACTAGAAATACAAGGTGATTTGACTGTGAGGCCAATGATGCTTCTGAAGGACAATAGTGAGTATGGGTGGAAAATTTGGTCTTGAGAGCTGAGCTCAGAGCTGCCATGCTAGTAGTGCAAATGCAGCTGATGAAGGTGAAACACTAACTGTGCGACAAATTTCATCTGCAACTGTCAGGTTGCCTCTGCTCAAGTATTACAGCTCAGCCCCGATGGTGGAAAGTTACTGCAGAGCCAGTAATGGGACCTAATTTGGTGCCACATAGTTTGAAAACAGTGAGAACAGCTCAAATTTTACAAACCCTGAATATATTTTCCTGTAATTGAGGTCCGATGAAATAATACTATGAAGTCCTACCTTCTGTTTCACATGAGGATTTGATTCTCTTTTTTTATTATTATTAATTTCCATCCATTTGCATACCAGGTATTCTTAATTTTTGGTGGCAAGTCTTGATTTATGAGGTACTGGAAAATTGGCCAAGTCTTTATTAAGGATGGGTAAGAAATTCTGCAATATTGATAGAACCAGAAGAAAAAAAAATGTTAATTGACAAAAGCTTTGACTGTGTCTTCCCATCTTGTTTCTAGAACCTCCAGCTCTTTGAACTTATTACTTTATAAATTCTTTTTTTAAATATAACAACTAGATTAACAAAGCTGTGTGAGGTTTTATACTTAATTGCTAAACACCTGCAGATCTCAGAAATAATGGCTGCTGACAGCTTTTGAAAATCAGACCATGTTACATTTCATATTAAGCTTTTCCGGATATTTTCTTCCATTTTCAGAGGACAGAATAAATCCTGTGAGTCTGGTGATTGTTTGAGAACAGTCATTTTGAAGTGATTTGCCCATTTGAAACAAAGATTGAAAAAGGGAGGCAAAGGGAAAAAGTTGGTTTGTCCTTTGTTGCTGTTTTGCTGTTTTTAAGAGCACAAGAATTCTTTTGCCTCTTTCATACTGCTTTTCTAGCTTCAGGCACAGCTGGAGTTCTGGCTTCCCTTCTGTCTAATTTGGAGTGGTCAGGAGAGGACAAATATCTATATGTAAACAGAGAATGCAAATATTTGAAGATAACAGGTAAAGTGATCATGAATTTACTTTCTCCTTCATTAGATTTGCTATTTGCATCTTTTAAATTAATTATAAGGGTCATGTTGCACATCTATTCTGTTGTTCCTGTTTCAATTATATTATTCATTCCTGGCATTTCTATGACAAAAAAAAAAAAAAAAAAAAAAAATTTAAAAATCTAAAAAAAATCCAACCATATTTT
>NDXB01000701.1:96838-108472 GCA_002631895.1 Agapornis roseicollis
TAAAAAAAAAAAAAAAAAAAAAAAAAAAGAAATTATAAATCTGAGAAAAATTCTGGCATTTTTTTCTCAGTTACAGTTCCTTCTTTTGTGCATAGTTGACGAGCTACTTAAACACAATCTGAGCCCATGCAAAAGGCTGCACAAGTTCTTTTTCCTTCCGTACGCTGTCCCTGATTGTTGGTACAAGGTTGTGCCTCTCCTTTGGGGAAAAGGTGGCTGAAAGAATGCAGGAGCAAAGCCAAATTAGTGCCCTGGTGCAAGTGGGTCTTGGCTGACTTGGAGGAAGCCCAAGGCAGGCAAGATTCAGAGCATGCAATTGTGGCAGTAAAGCGTGGGCATCTTTCTCCAGGCACCTCGCCAATGTGACTTAGTGAACCATGCTGTTGGTGAATGACTGAGGTTTCTTCCTCTCTCTGCCTGCTCTTTTCTTTGTTTTCTATTTTTTCATGCGGTGCTTCACAGCTCTGGTGTACAAATCAGACACATTAACAGTTTCAATGAACAACACAAGAAGTATGATTCGAGAACAAGGAACACCCTGTATGCCATTACAGAGCCTCCAGCTCAGCAGTGTGACAGCAGCTCCTATCAGTACTCATATCCATGCTGGAGGCAGAGCAGAAATTACAAGTTGTTCCATGAATTTACTAAAAATAATGGATGTAAGTCCTACATCAGTAACATATGAAGCTGAAAGCAGTACATTAAGCAGATAGCACTTTTTAAAGAAGGATCATATACAACATTACATTCATTTATAATTAGGCAATTATTTAGAATTCATGTAGGTTTTAAAATAATTAATTACATTCAAAATAGTAGGTTTTAATGCATCATTTTAAATTAAACTTATGAATTTAGGTATGTCATTAGAATGAAAATAAATATAGAACTTAATTTAATGGTTACAAAGTAAACCTAGATTATATGTTTGTGCCTTGTGAATATAGTAGAAAACAAGGAAAAATAATTTCATATTAAAATCTGGGTAACTGCAGGGCATTTACTAAAGCTAATATTATCTTAGTTAACTTTCAAATATAAAAAAAGGGCTGGGTAAATAACTCCATATGAAATCTGAAGTATAATTTATAATGAATTTGTACTAATGATATCTAATGTGCCTAGTTAAAATTAAAGCTTTATTGAAAATGTTACTCATTTACTTCAAAGGGAGTTACCAGACTTATATAATTTGACAGTAATTTAAAAAATAGAACAATATTAGCTAATAAATGCATGATTTACAAATATCCCTCATGAAAATGAGATATGTGCAGTATAAAATTGTATTTAATTGCGTAAAATTTAAAAAACAAAAAAAAGATTCACTGGAGAGTATTTTAGTTGTAAAGCAGCTAAGAAGTTCCTGAAAAGCTCTCTCTGTGATGAATTCTTAAATACTGCTACTTAAATCAACAGATGAATGATTTCAGTGAAATATGTTGAGTTACCTATTATACTGGTACTATGAGGCATAGTTTTCTGGGAATACTAAAAAATTAGGATTTTAAGTTTTATTAATTTGTATGGCCAAAACATGCATAGCTCCTGATTCTGTACAGTGCTGTCAAACAATTTCAGCAAAAGGAGGCTTGTGCCCCATACGTATTAATAATAGCATTAGACATGTTTGGGTTCATTATGAGACAAATGCAGCATAAAGACCCACATTTTATAAAACAGTCATTGTTTTTAATGGATGTATAATTGGTTCTGCTGTAATAAAATGAAAATCTATCCTTTGGATGGATTTTCCTCAGATTTTTTTCACAGGCATGAAACTCCTAATTTAGTATGGCATCTTCTAAAATATTTTCCCCCATATATCTTTCCACATTTTACAGAGGAACCATTCAATTGTCCTTATGGCTTGCAATATAAAGATTTGTTCCATCTTTAAGGGACTTTCAGAGACCTTTGCTCATATTCTTGTTCCACAGGGAATGTTGACTTTTTGTTTCATTTAAAGCAAAGCAGTGCATAGTGCATCATGCCTTTTTAGAATTCACAAAATGGGAGATCTTACAGTCTCACACAGTCATGCATTATCATATCTTACTTAATTTACATTAAGGAAATGTAAATTTCTTTAGCTAAACAAAAAGAAAATCCTTGTCTCATACTTATATGAACGAGTATATTTTATTTTTAATAGCGAATCCTACAGTACATTTACTTTTAAAGATATATGTGGTATAACCTGGCTTTCTGGGATATTCAAAAAATTGCAGAGTCACATCTGTAAAGTGTACTGCTGTTTTCAGCTTTTGCAGATGGTGAAAGGACATTGTGGGGTTTGTCTGATTGTGGGCTTTTTTTTGTAGGAAGTTGTCGAGATTGGTAGAAATCATATCAACTGTTTTCTGCAGGGGCACCTATAAAAGACTTTACTGCACTGAAATTAAAATTTGAAGCCTTTTTTATAATCTGTTCTGCAGCTGATATCCTAGGGCAGTACCTTGATTTGATTGCATTTTGCATCATTGAAAACTGATTCCGGTGGATTGGATCCGTTCTCCAGTGGGCTGAAGCCATTAGTGATGCACAAAGAATGAGAACAAGCTATTCTAAAGGAGAAACTTTACTGCCAAAAGGACATTATATCGCTATAAATGCTAGCAATGGCAAGGCAGCTCTAGTGCCTCATCCAGTTCACTAACACTTATTAGAATCATAGAATCATAGAATAGTTAGCGTTGCAAAGCACCTTAAGATCATCTAGTTCCAATCCCCCTGCCATAAGCAGGGACAACTCACACCAAACCATGCCACACAAGGCTTCATTCAACCTGGCCTTGAACACTGCCAGGGATGGAGCACTCAACTTCCTTGGGCAACCCATTCCAGTGCCTCACTACCCTCACAGGAAAGAACTTCTTCCTTATATTCAATCTAAACCTCCCCTGTTTAAGTTTTAATCCCTTACCCCTTGTTCTGTCACTACAGTCCCTAATGAAGAGTCCATCCCCAGCATCCCTGTAGACCCCCTTCAGATACTGGAAAGCTGCTATGAGGTCTCCACAGAGCCTTCTCTTCTCCAGGCCAAACAGTCCCAACTTTCTCAGCCTGTCTTCATACAGGAGGTGCTCCAGTCCCCTGATCATCCCTATGGCCCTCCTCTGCACTTGTTCCAACAGCTCGATGTCCTTTTTATGTTGAGGACACCAGAACTGCACACAATACTCCAGGTGAGGTCTCACGAGAGCAGAGTAGAAGGGCAGGATCAGCTCCTTCGGAACTGCTGGTCACACTGCTTTTGAGGCAACCCAGGATACAGTTGGCTTTCTGGGCTGTGAGTGCACACTGTCAGCTCATGTTCATTTTCTCATCAGCCAACATCCTGAAGTCCTTGTGGGCAAGGCTGCTCTGAATCTTTTCTTTGCCCACCTGTAGTTGTGCCTGGGACTGCCCTCACCCAGATGTAGGACCTTGCACTTGGTTTGGCTGAACTTCATGAGGTTGGCATCAGCCCACCTCACAAGTGTGTCAAGGTCCCTCTGGATGGCATTCCCTCCCTCCAGCGTATCCACCGAACCACACAGCTTGGTGTCATCAGCAAATTTGCTGAGGGCGCACTCAATCCTACTGTCCATGTCAGTGACAAAGATGTTGAACAAGACCAGTCCCAACACCGATCCCTGATGGACACCACTCATCACTGGCCTCCAGCTGGACACTGAGCCATTGACCACAACTCTGTGTGAGGCCATCCAGCCAGTTCTTTATCCACCGAGTGGTCCCCCTATCAAATTGATGTCTCTCCAATTTAGAGACAGAGATGTCGTGTTGGGACAGTGTTGAACGCTTTGCATAAGTCCAGGTGGATGATGTCAACTGCTCTACCCCCTCTACCCATGATAAAAAATTCTTTGACAAGGAAATCTTTTTATTTATTGAAGATACAGACTTAAGGAGAGAGGTGCCTTAGTTTCTACCCCTTGCAGTGAGACCGCCAATACAGTGTAGCTGGTCTGGATCTTACTAGGAGAGGGATAATGTTTACTGTTAACCTGATTGCAACATTTCTACCTACCTTTACATATTATTGTACCTTGGCACATGGACCCTTGAGCCGCTTGGACTCTGTGCATTTGTAGTTGCTCTTTCATAAGAGCTTCGGCAAAGGCCAAAGATTCTTATTATGATGATACTGCTGTGTCTGTGTCTTATTATCAAAAGCACTTCCTCTTTCTCAGTGACATCCATTCTCCCACAATGGCTACTACCAATGATTTTGTTTGCAGCAGTTTAGTGGCATCTTGAAGTAGGCAAACACTCACATACCGGGTTGGTCTCTGACAGAGATGTCATCTGCCTCATTCCTGCAGTACTTGTGTGACACACCAATGAACTCAGAGGAAGTGAAAGTAGGGGAACACATGAGCATTTGTTAGATAAGTCCTACTTGTGGGGTCAATGACATTTGCAGACAAAGCTGTCTGATTTCTCTCTATACATATGCTCATTCCATAGAAGTAGATCATTGTTTAAGAGAAAAGCCTCTGATTTATCTGCATATTAGCAAAACTGACTTTTCAGTAATGGTACTCTAATGTTGCTTTAACAGCAGTCCACTCCTAACCAAATTAAAAGAGGGGTTTTCTTACCTTCCACATCTCATGAAAACTGAAAACATCTGCCTTGTCTGTGAATCTATTTTCCAATTCTGTGGAAGAAAAAACTATGAGACAGTGGGAGAAGGGTTCATAAAAAATTCAGGATTTGCCAAAATCTTCTGAACATGCGTAGAAGGGAGACTTTGGGATGCTGTAGGGAAGTTTCACTAGGAAGTCCAGAATATTGGCTCACAGTATTTTGATTCCATTCCTGTTGCCTCTGAAAAATAAAACCCTCAAATATCAGGAGAGTATGGTGAATGTGGATACTGACTCTGTGGGCTAGGGGGCTGTCAGAGTTCTTCCTGTGTTTTTAATTCCTTCAGATTTTGGATAATTTCTTCCCCACCTTCATTTATTTCTGTGCTCCAAGCTAAGGGGGAAGCATGATTATTATCCACACTGTGCTGTATATTGTCAGCTTAGGATGGCTGTAGACCTTTTCATCTAATCAGAACTCATGTGTCAACTAATGCAAGCGTAACACTAAACATGTTCTGATCATCCCCCAGAGAAATGACATTTCATCTCTAGATGTACATTGTGAGAAATCCAAAATGTTTTTCTCATTGGACTGGGTGAATATCAAGAAAACCAGCTAAATTCAAAAGGTCAGATAAGACAATTCTGAGGTGAACAGATGTGACTGTATAAGGTTACAGCTAGGTAGTGCATGCGCACTTTTTGTACTTGTAGAATTGCTTTTCTGAAACAGTCTCATAGGTGCTTTTATGCAAATTTAAGTGTAAATCACCAGGAGACCAAAAAACCAAGCAAGCCTAAACTCTCAGTCATACTTTTATTGCACTTTTGATGAGTCAAAGTGAAGCCCAAAGACATATCTTTTTGTGGAAAAAAACCTTAATTAGATGATAAATCTAGATGCTATGACCTGCTAAGTTATCTTGAGATCTTCAGATTTACTTTTTTCCAGTTAATAGCAAATTATCTGAGGAAAAGCACTCTTGGATGGCATCTGCTGCTAAGTGAAATGTAAGATGGGTTCTGCAATGAATACCTACTGTTCTCATAGCCATTGACCACAAGTGTCAGTGTACTGTCAAGCCATGTGCATACCTCTTTATGTATTGGGATAAACAGAACTGTATTGCAGTAAACGAAGTGCAAGGCAAAATTATGTATTTTTATTATGGGATTAGAAAAGAATTAGTGTAATTTGATACAGACATTGTATGATGAGGGGAGAATGTTGTCTAAGGGAAAATCCTGGAAGAAAGATTACATCCCATCCCAACAGTTCAGAACAGCTGAGATAGATAGACTGTATTTTCATGGATGCTGAAGCTATAAAATGTTCGGGTATCTATGTTGACTGCACTGATAACAAAGTACACGTAAACATTGCAAGTGGCCTTTGGATTAATGGATTAATTCCTGACCTGTTGGATTCTGCAGCAATTCACAAATTAAAAAGTTGTGGCAATTTTCACCATTGATTTGCCGAGGTGAGCACCTCCAGGGAGGAGCCTCCAAACCCAGGGCAAGGGGAAACCCCGTGTCCAGGAGCCTCAGTTCTGAGGGCCACAAGGATTATAAGGGGACACGAGCTCCTCCCATATGAAGACAGGTTTAGAAAGTTGGGACTGTTTAGCCTGGAGAAGAGAAGGCTCTGTGGAGACCTCATAGCAGCCTTCCAGTATCTGAAGGGGGCCTTATAGGGATGTTGTGAAGGGACTGCTCATTAGGGACTGTAGTGACAGGACAAGGGGTAACGGGTTACAAACGTAAACAGAGGAAGTTTAGATTGGATATAAGGAAGAGGTTCTTTCCTGTTAGGGTGGTGAGGCACTAGAATCGGTTGGCCAGGGAGGTTGTGAATGCTCCATCCCTGGCAGTGTTTAAGGCCAGGTTGAATGAAGCCTTGTGTGGCATGGTTTGGTGTGAAGTGTCCCTGCCCATGGCAGAAGGGTTAGAAATAGATGATCTTAAGGTGCTTTGCAACACTAACTATTCTATGATTCTATGATTGCACTCTGCAGTTAACAAGTTCCTTGACTATACAGAATCAATCAGAGATCCCAATAAAACTTTTTAGATTATATGAGCTTAATTTCATAGTTCTTGCATTAGAGATAAACTCAGTATGCTAGTTTGTAAAGATAAACTGCAGAGAACAAAAATTCATGTAAGGAGAAAACTAAATATAGCAAATGGTCCCATATTTATATCTCAGTAGTCAGAATACAAATAAACATCCTTGGTGAAAACACATCAGTGCTTCCAATTAAGGTAATATAATTGCCTGCTTTGAAGCGGAACAATGGAAAATTTTGCCAATCCATTGTATTAATATGAGGCATAGACTTCAGAGACATATAAAAATAATATTTAATCTGTTTAAAGCATCTGCTACTATACCCTTTTTATATAACATTTGTGTATTTTGGTAAACACACACATTAGATCAATAAATAGATACCTAACTAGATAAATATATACTATATGAATTCTGGTCCTATCATTCAGTGTTTTCCACAGCCCATTGCTTTAAAATACTCTAAATTTTTTACACATTGAATTAAAGTGCATTTTTAGTAGGCACAGGTGGTATAATGAAAACATGTGAGGCTAAGGCCCTTTACCAAAGAAGGAATGATCACTCCCATGGCCATAACTGAAGAAGTTTTTACAAACTGAAAAGTCAGTCTGTATGTGCATTTAGTCCTTGTAAATTCTTCCTGGACTCCCAGCAAGGGTGAAAATTGTCCTAGTGGGTGTTCTGACATTGACATTTTTTCATTAGGAGTATAATGTGACCAGCGGCTATTTGTAGACATGTACAGATATATGACCTGTTTGCTTATACATATAGGCTGTTCTGCCTGATGTACACTGTGAAAGTCTTTTAAGATACTAGTGCAATATTGCAACTCTCTTTTGAGCTCACAGAGTTTTCCTATCCCTGGTTTAGAATTAAAGTTTCTTAAAAAGAGAGGCAGAGAGCACATTATATTGATATATTACCCGAATGCTTAGGTTTTAGCCATGGACCAAGACCTTGCCTGTGCTAAAGTTTGTAAATCTATAGGTGGTGGGAATGCCCTAAAGTCATTCATGGATCCTGTAGCAGAGAAAGGGGGGGGAGGGGAGGGCCCTCTTTACTGCTGACCTTTTGCTAAGATTCCTCTTAGCAGCACCAGCTGGGTACACCTTGGTAGTAAATGCGACAGTGACCAGCTTGAGTCTCATCTGAGCAGGGGTGTTGCTTGTGAGACTGTCTGTCCAGGCCAATTCCATATATAGGCAGAGGTAAGAAATGTCACAGTCTCATTTTCATCAGTTCAACCATGCCCTGGAATGGTGGTGAGGGAGCACAGTGCTCTGTGATACAGCAAAGCCTGGAAAATCTGGAATAGTTTCTTGATGGAAGTATTCAATCATGCAGAACGTTAATAAATATGATGCATGCATCTTGGTTCAACAGATTTTTCATTATCAGTTGTAGTTATTAGTAGATGAAGATTATCGGTGTTTCATCAATTATACCAATGGCTGAACAACATAAATGAATTACTGGTGTTTTTTCCTATAGTGTCACATACTCTTTTATTTTTATTTTTTTTCTTATTTGTTTGTGTTAGAGCACTCTGTCAGAATCACCAAAATGGGTGTTTACATTTCAGTCTATGCTCTTGGGGCTTGTTTGCCTTGATTATAAAGTTGAGATCTTGTAAGTTAAACACCTCCAACTAAATCCAGCTCTTTTGTCATAAATATTTATTTATGGACAGAGTTTTACAATGGTCATTTTTTAAAGATAGGACCTACAGTTACCTTCTTCAGATGCACTCCTGCAATAAAGTGTTCTGTACAGCTAGTATTGATTTTCTCGCTGCATCTTTCCATGGAAAGGGAAGGCAGCTTACTCACAGAAATGAGTAATTGTTGTTTACTCTGCCTTTCAACAGTCTGACCATTAAAGCAGTCTGTCTAAAATATTGTTTGGTCACCAGTGGGGAAACTGGTCCAGGATGCAGCTCTGGGCATGCAGATTTCAAAGCAGGAAGGCAGAGGGAGATTGGGTGGGTCCATCCCCAAAAGGAGTAATTTAAATCATTGATACTGCTTCTAAAGGGCATAAAGGTTCTAAAGGTTCTTTCTGCCAGTGCAGAGCAAAGGGGAAAGAGCATGTAAAATACAACTTCTCCAATTTGGAAATGCTTTAGACCTTTTTAGCATTTAGTGGAAGGTTACAAAAAGAGCAGGGCAGAGAATCAGAACAATGGGTTGACACTGACATCAGGTGCCTTCAATTGCCTCAGTTTGCTGCTCCCCGTAACTGGGATTTGAGTGTTGCCGTCCACCAAGGCTTACTGCACTAGCCCTTTCCTGAAACAGCAGGGAAAGGGACACAGTGTGCTGCTCTTGCCATGCCAGCCCCACGCCTTTCCTGTGCTGTGTGAGTTGTTTTTTTTCCCCCACACAGAGCATTGGCACTGTTAGCTTCCTGGCTAAAAGCCTGGAGCAAGTTTCAAAGCTGGGTCTAGAAAGTCTTTTGGTGGTCTCCACCCTCATTCCTTGACAGGATGCTCATAGACAATGTTTTTGTGTAAACCAGGAGTTTTGTGAATGGTGATAAATGAACTATGTTAATCATGGTTGTAAACAGCGATGGTTAACATCAGTTAATGCTATTGCACATTGGAGGACTGGAGAACCTGCTATTGCACTTGCTGCTTTCTCTGCCTCTGCTTTCATGTATCACAGTTGCAGTGCTCTGGTACAACCGTAAAAGCTGTCCTTCCTTTTCATTCTGGCTTTATTATTGTAAGGGGATTTTTAGTGAAGCTAGGCTGAATTTTGTCACTGGTGTGTATGCCAGCTGTATTTTAAAGCATGAAATCTCTTGCAGCACCTGAACTGTCCTGGCCTGAAGCTACAAAGGAGACATGTAATGATATACTTTTAAGGCAAACTGCTCTACATCTCCCTGTCTTTTGTACAAATTTTTGTTGCCAGCTAGTTGCCCTTGATGGCTACCATAAATATATTCAATTTTTTTCACATGATCTAAAGCACTATAGCTGAAGGAAGATGCAATTGCACAGTTTGCCTGTAATTTGAGCAATATATTCTCCTAGCCTCGTGGAATTACAGAACAATTCAGGTTGGAAGGGACCTCATGAGATCTCTAGCACATCTGCCAGTCCAAACTAGGGCCAGCTGGAGGTCAGACAGGACTGCTCAGGGCTTTATTCAGCTGTTCTTGGAAGCCTCCAAGGAAGGAGACTGGACAACCTCTTGGGTCCCTGCTCCACTGCTTAGATGGTCTTGTGGTGCCCACAGTAAGCAACAAACCTCCTGCTCAGTGAGTCTGGTGGCAAATAGGTGCCACTTTCCCTGCAGGAGGAGGTCTCCCACTACTGTCACAGGCTGCATCCTGTTGGTGATGCTGGCCTAAAATAGGTTGCTTCCCATAGTCTGCTACCAGGGAAAAGAATCTATTTTGCAGTTGCAGATCTTCAGATGGAGAAGGAGTCTTCTGCCTGTTGCCAGAAGTTGCAAGCCTTCAGGCTTCTCTGTCTCAGGAGTGAAAAATATTGCTTTTTTGTTATTGTGGCTTCTATGTATTTTTAAGGAATTTTTAGTGTTTATGAAAAGGACACAATTGAATAACCCAGTAATGAATTCCTTGGGTAATAGCATCTTTACTTTTCCCCACTGGTACTGTGTTTCAATCCTGATCTGCAAAAATCATACCTGGCAGGTTAAGACAGTAGTTCAGAGTCTTTGGCCCTAGGACAGCACCATCATGACAGATGCTGATCGTACAGCATGTGTGTCAAACATTCAAAATGTGTTTAAACATAGGCTCCTACAATGTTACATAGAGAATGCCTGGGGCTAATAGTGATTGTTCGCTACCCAGTATTAAAATATGGGATTGTTTTTTTCAGTATCTGCTGTCTGAAGAAAAAGAGAATAGAGAATCTTAAATAGAAAGTGCTTATAAAGAATTTATTCCTTACAATATTTTGTCAGTGCAACACTGCCATACCAAAACACTCGGAATTTAGAAAAGTGAGAAACAGGGATTTTTGTTTTATTTTTTAAATTTTTTTATTATTATTATTTTTGGCTTTGTTTTTCTTCTTTGTGCACTTCTCAGATGCTTAGTAACAACTTGAAAGTTAAAAACTAAGTGCTGGAGCTTGAGTGTAGTTATGCTTTAAGTTTGGAGTGTCACCTCTTAAAGGTAATGGAACTTCATCACATACACTTCATTTTAAGTGAAATAATAATCTTATTTTTATCAGAGGTAATTATATGGGAATAAGCCCATAGTTCAGAAATGAGAATGGGCTTGTGAATATGTAGCAAAATATTGGAAATATGGTAGATTATTAGTGACAGAGTAATACTTTTCAGTGCAAAATGTCTACTAAATACCAGTTTTTATGATCAGACAAAAGGAAGAAATGTAAGCATGAATGTGTCTTCTTCAGCAGCTGTTTCCTATGAACACAAAGCAATGATGTGAACACAAGAAGGAAATCATTTTAGATTATTTTTCAATAGCACTTGACAAAAGTTTGCAACTACCAGCATTTCTTTGCAGTTTATGGAGAATATTTAAAAATGTAAGAAAGAAGTGTTAGGAATAATAGCCAGAGCTGGCCATGTATAAAAGACTTTATGAGGCATTGCTGTTCAGGTCATCAGGCATCTTAATGTTACAGAAACAAAAATACTCTGTATTCAAAGGTCTATATTTACACTTTTATCTTTTAAACCATGTTTGTATTCATACGTTTGTCACAGCTTTTGGGCCAACAGTTTTGTATTCTTTGTTAAAGGATAAACTTTAATTAACTTTAGTTGAATTTACCTGAAAACTTCACCGAATTCTCAAAGTAAGATACTGCCCTTCAGATGAAAGGTCACCTTTATCTTTGCTGTCAGTTGATCCGCTAGTGAGTGAACAAAGTCCTGTTTCTCAGTTCTTTTTTTTTTTTTTTTTTTTCACCACAGTTTAGTCATTTTACTAATAAAT
>NDXB01000701.1:112003-140717 GCA_002631895.1 Agapornis roseicollis
TTTTTTTTTTTTTTTTTTTTTTTTTGCTACAACTGACTCCTTGTTTGTAAGCACTGAATCTAGTCTTTTGTTTAGTGAGGATAGACAGATTAGGCACACATCTGACTGACCTATTATGAATTGTAAGGGCTATGTTTAATTGGAAAAAAAAAAAAGCCAATAAACCAGCTGTTTAATTTATGGATGTGCATAACAGGACAAACAATTTCAACATGGCAAGCAGAACACCCATCATTCATAGAGCTGGGATCATTTCCTCATGCATTGCAGTTGCAGTAGAAATCTCTCATTGAGAGTTAATTCAGTGCTTTTGAGAGGTGCTAGATGGTAGCCCTGGAGACTGTAGCCCTGTGTCCATGTAGGAATAGGTGCGGCACAGGCAGCCTAGGCAGCAACTGGGCAACCCCGGCTCCAGCACCAGTACTAACTTGATTACCCTAGGAGGGAAAATCATCAAAACAGAGAAAACAAACGTGCCAGTGTCCCATAGCCTGTGTTCTGAGATTGTCAGTTTAGAGATAGAGATCTGTCTACCAGGAACTGGGCTCTTCTAAGAAAGGTGATAGTGAACACTCAGTATGTAGTAGTGAAGCTTTTGTCACTACACTGGCACCTTCTTTTTGTAAGGCATTTGCTCATTAAAGGAATAATATCCCTTTTAACCTTTTAATTTGATATGTTTAGGAAGAAAAACAACAAAATGACTGGAAATAATGGTAGTCCACGTTCTTGGTTCTATACAGGCATTGGGCTGCACTCATTAATCTTTTGCAAGTGCCTTTCAGTAAATTATTAGGAAACATCTGTTTAATTTTTATTATTTTATTTCCTTATTGCATTTTCTATTTTAGTCTCAAAATACTCTCCTTAGGGGCAAGAAAGCATGTGTAGTGGAGGCTATGATTTTGACAGTATTGTTGGTGTTGATCCTTTTCCTTTTCTTTCTATTTTAACAACTCAGTTTTTCATGAAAATTGTAAGATCACAGAACAGTGCATTGAATTAATTTCTTTCTTCTGTCATTGGGGATGTTCTGTCTTCCACGTAGAAAAGTTGTAACTCCCTGAACATTATGTTACTGAATGAGTGAATCTGTACTTTAAGCTTGTGAATCCCAGAATTTTATTTAGTTCTTTAAAAATCTTGGGCCCAGGCAATTGTTTATCTTCAAAGTAGTAACTGAAAATGTCCTTTAATTTAAGAGTTAAGTTAAGAGTCACTGTAAGAGAGGATAGATTTGCTCAGGACAGTCAGTCTCTGTGCCCAATAAAATCTTGGGTCAGATTCTCCTGGAAGGCATGCCGAGGCACATGAAAAACAACAAGGTGCTTTTGTGACAGCCAGCATGGCTTCACTAAGGGGTCCCTGCTTATGGCAGGGGGATGGAACTAGATAATGTTAATGTCCTTTCCAACCCTAACTATTCTATGATTCTATACATTATTGAGAGTAGTATAGAAAATGACTGGAAATAAACTATTC
The DNA here is from genome assembly GCA_002631895.1 of Agapornis roseicollis. Lineage (NCBI taxonomy): Eukaryota > Metazoa > Chordata > Aves > Psittaciformes > Psittacidae > Agapornis > Agapornis roseicollis. Next base: position 113,486 of record NDXB01000701.1, read on the forward strand.
TTTTGGGATGCCTCGAATGAAGTAAAACTTCTTGTTCCTGTTTGAGAAGGACTGAAATACATGTATCGTGTCTCCTCTTTCAAAAGATGCCAAGATGTCCTCTGAGAAACTTGAATGCATTTTTATGAAAGGGTAAATATCTTCCAGCTATTTACAAATAAAGATCTATCTTTATTTATAAGCAGTTTCAATTTCATGATTGAGTTTTACTCTAAGTTACTTCAGGTCTGCACAGGTCCTTCAAGTCTAATAATGCTTTAATTTATTTCTAGTTAAATTTTGTCCATCTCATTTTGAAGTCTTTCAAAGTATCTGTGGATTACTGCTAGACTCTAGTTGAATTGAATATTCAGGGTGGTCGTATCAGTGAAACCTGGGAAATCATGGCATACTTGAAGAAGGACTAGATGGGTCTCAGTTTATATTGCTGAACTCTCATGCCAGAAATCAAATGGGTTTCTGTCCTTTAACCATCCACCCGTACATCTGCCACTCCTCAGTATGCATTCTCTTTGGCCCATTATCCCTGCTACTGTTGCACTGCTTGGTTTCTTCATAGCTAGACCATAATGATAATCCTTGTCATAATGATGCATTGATTACTTCAGTCAGGAATGTCCTAATGTTTTTTTCTGCTTTTCTTAGGCTATTAAAGGTACAAGCTGAATTCAGAAGTGTTATGATGCAGGATGTGATGAATGCAAGTGAAATGCCAGGACCGAAAGTATAGTATTGCTCAGCAGCTCTGGGCAGAGCAGCCCATGGGATTTGGGGAAGGCTTTTCAGTTGATGTCATCTTTAAGTGTAACACAGTGATAAGCGTGACTCAAGTTCTTGCCATTTCTGAATTACCTGTTTCAAACAACATCTTTACTAACCAGTAATGTCTGAATAACAGCATCTGGGATTGTAGAATTGCAAAGGTATCTTGTAAGTTTAGAAAATGAGACTCAACCACGGATCTAATTATATAAGCTGTTCTCTTGGTATGTCCAATCTGGATAGAAGTAGACAATACCAGGTATTTTTTAAAAGCCTGGTCTCTCAGATTTCTAGCTTCATCGGGAAGGTCCATTAAGTATTTAAAAGTTAAGTAAGTTACTGAACCTCCCAGACCTCTGAAACTAACTCTTCACCATCTGCAGAGACCATTAAATATCTGTATCAAATGTTGCATTTTATGAGAAGATAGCTAAAGTTTTTTTTGCAGTCTAGGGGCACTTAACCTCTTGGCAGTATAACGTAGCCTGTGAGTTAGGCTGACAGGGCGGTATTCCCTATCTTTTCCAGCCTTTAATTTTCAGGAAAAGCCTATCTATCCGCTACTCCAGATCAGTGTGTTTACTGCTCCAGATCAGTGTGTCTATTATTGTTACAACGTCTGATGTGCAAGTCTTAGGATTCATTGACATGAACTAAAAAAACCTCCTTTGATTTCTGTGGCAGATCCTCTTGTATTTAGAAGAGCACAGAAGGCATAAACTCATGGAAAAAAATAAAATTTCCTGTATTGTTAACTATATCCTAAATTATTAAATTAATGAAATTTTCTACATGCAATTTATTTTTTGCCACCTATTGCTGCTAGTGAACATCCTGTTCAATTTAGACAAAGGACTGATCCTGTTATCTTCTGAACTATAGTATTGTACTGCTTGGGTTCACATATAACACAAAAAAACATAAAAAACCTAAAAAATATGATTGTAACTGATATCATTACCTGTGATCATATATTTTTTTGCACATTGAATAGCATGATAATCATAAAAAGCTGTATCAGACTCAGTACATTTCTTTCTGTGGGAAATTCCCAGTTACATAATGGACACCACTACCTGTTAACATGCAAGTACTCTGTTTGCCCTACTCTTGGAAGTGAATTTCTTATTGTTAAGAAGAAATAGTGCCATGAAATATTTTCTCTAACTTCAGTAGAAGGGAAAAAATTATTAAAATTATTTTAAAAAAATTCATCCAGATACAGACCTGATTATGATCTTTGGACATAACCCATTGGGAGTTTTTCATTATTATTTTTTAATGTTTAAAGAATGAAGTTTAAAATATAGTCTGAAAAAAAACTGTATATAGAGTACATTCTTATGCAGTACTGCATTATAGAAAAAAATGAAGAGAATGGAAGTCTTCAGCATAATAATATCTGATAAACTATAAAAACTGCATATATCAAGCAAACTGCAGTTTACAACAGGCAGACTTCTGTGCATGTGCATAAGGTATTAAGAACAGACTCATGCTTGAACATAAATGAGAATTTAGTTGACAACTCCCACAATTATCTGTGCAACAATACTGTCACGTAATTAGTATTAAAATAAATGTGCAAGCCAAAGATTATTATGGAAAATGGAGTTTTACTGCAACAAAGACTAGTGACAGGAAGATGCTAAACTACAGAAATGTGCTTAGAGTCTTTAATCATTCTCAAAAGATACTCATTTTACTCATAGTGAAATCCAAGAGGTTTGTTTCGGTAGTGTTAGTGTGGGAGAAGCAGTAGCTGAAGGGCACTTGAAAATGGATATGTTAATAATTGTGTAAGCAACAAAATGTCTTTTCCTAATAAGAGCAGATGAACACAGTGTGTGCTACAAAGATACCACTTTTCTCAGCTCTTTGCTGTAGTTGCGCCACAGATAACAGTCTGCCAATGTGACCAAAATAATTGGCAGCCAAACTTGCCTATTTGCATAAGGCTCTCCTGTTTCCCATTTCTTAATTCATTTCTACTCCTGTGACATACAATAATGCTGTTGAAAATAACTATATATCTACCTGCCAGTCTCACTGAGAAGGAATTTTTGCCAGGCTTATTTACAAGGAAGTTTTTGGCTTAATTATAGGAAGGAAAGTACCTGGTTATTTAAAGATGAGTCTAGAAATTGTCATCTCACTGCTAATTTCTGCTGTCCATGTAATAGGTATTATCACGCTCCCATATTGTGAAGCCTTGCAATGGTCCTGGAGCTACCATCCATCATTAAGGCAAAAGTCAGTAGGATGCAGTTTTACATGAGATAAAAATGAATCCCTCCTCTATAAAGATGTGTTAGTTTTAAGATGAGTATTTTGAAATGTTCACTGACTAAACTCACACCTTATATCACTGATACCTCACATAGCTAGTTTGTTTATAGCTTCAACACATAAAAGGCACTACCTGTGTCACTGCTAGTATCCTCAAGCTAAGGTTATTATATTCCCACTTATTTATTTCCTGACCTTTCTTTTTATTTTTGTTGCGTACCAGTATGTACCAGTTGGATGGGGCTTTGAGCAACCTGGTCTAGTCAGAGGTGTCCCTTACAACCCAAACTAGTCTGTGACTCTATGTTGTTAGGTTATCGAATTTTGAATTAAGAACTCTTAGTACATTGTTGTGAGAAATGGGGGGGGGGGGGGCAAAAACATAAAACAGGGCTTTTGAACAACTCAGTTCCACATTAAATGATCAGATTTTACCTACAAGATTTTGTTTTCTAAACACTGGGCTGAAGGATCAGTATTTGTCAAAGGACAAAGATATTCTTCCTGTTCCCGAAAAGCTGATCCCACCTGTTTCTTTCTTTTTTAAATAAAGTAGATTGCCTGACATAGAATTGAAATTACTTGAAGCTAACAGAAATTGTTTTGGAAAAACACATTTTTAATTTTTGAATGGTATCATGAAGACAAATAATGTCAGAGTTAAACATTAAAATGGTTTCAATGTTCCACTCTATCTAAATTCTTTTATAAACCAAGACTTTTTGCTGATCTGTCAAATGCATATTTGCTTTTTTTGAGGGATCTGGAACAAACAACTGATCTGGTTGCCGTCTTGAAGTCTCATGCACACTGGGGATATGTTGTTGACTTCAATCAGCTACTTGAAAGATATTTCGGGTTCCCCTTATCTTCAGTTACTGGCAATCAGAAGCATGGAGGAGGATAATTAGCCACTGAGTCTGCTAGACTTGGAGAGACTTGGAAAAACCATCACAGAGTTTGGTATATGTGGGAAGGGCTTTTACTCGTCAAAGGAAAATGGAAGTTCCTTATTCCAGGCAGGAGATCTGGTAAAGATATTTGTCCTATATGATGCAGGATTTTTCACCTGATTTTTCACTCTTTAATAATTTTTACTCAAACAGAAAACTTTCCTTGAAGTAAAGCAGTTATTTTTAACCTCTAAAGCCAGAAGAAAATCTTCCTGATAAAACAACAAGCACACTGTACAATTTTGTAAAGCCTTTGATAATTGTAAAGCTATTTAATTTGTTTTAATTTTTCTTCTTTAATTTTGCTTTTGCAATTGGTTTTTATGCAAAAGAAGAAACCTTGTGAAAATATAAGGCAACTGCTTTTTTCTGTAGTGGTTTTAATTCATTAGATTTCTTTATCCGTTACTCACCCCCTCCCTCCCCTATTCCAACAGCTTCTATTTTATGCCACAAGCAAATATAATTTCTGTTGTTGCTTCTTTGCAAAATCCAATTTGTTATGATGTATTATGCATGCCAGTATAATTGCAGAGGAGGAGTCAAACTGAATGACAGTTTAAAGAGGTGTATTCCTTTGGCTGTGTCACTCACAAAGAGCAGCAAAAAGAAAAGTGGGACAAATTGATGCCCTGATGAAAGTATTAATCTGCTAAGATTTCAGATGAAACAATGGTACTGCCCTAATCAAGCAGTATCCTCTAGAGAACAAGATGATAGCAGGGACTTCTGATACTGAGAAGATTACTATAGCCTCAGCAGCAATATCAGTGATAATATCTACCATTATCTTTGTGTATACATTACTAGCAATTAAAAAGTGCTTGTCAGTACCAATCTTAGCATAAACCCTTTTTCCCAAGAAATGTGAGCTTTATGAGTTGTATAATGAGTTAGTCTTTTGCCATTTATTTTCTTAGAAAGAATAGAATAAAATATGTAATAATAATAAATAAGAGCAAAGTAGCAAGGTAGGTAAATATTCCAAGTGAAGTGTCTTCAAAGAAAATGTATAAGATTTTCACTGCAAATGAGGATAGAGGTTATAAATACAACAAATTATGCCTTTTTCATTCTGATGCTGGGGAACATGATGTATCCATTAAAATAATGGTAAAGTGGTTTATACCTTTAATTTTCTTCAACAAATTGCATTGGTAAAAAACAGCTTTTAAAGTCAAGTTTCGTTTTGTGTTTTGTTTTGTTTTGTTTTGTTTTTTTACTTCTGAATATGTTTGTCATCTTTTTCTGCACTATATCCTGAGTCTGTCCCAGACAGCCAGATCAGATGTTAATAGGTGTGTGGAGCAGGAAGATAAAAGCAGTAACCTTTGATGCACTGGAGACTTCTTTCTTGATGCTCGAAGCTTTCAGTTGCCTACTATAGAAAAGGACCCTACAATCAAGGATGATTTTTCTCCCCCACTGTCTTACATTATCCTGACCCAGGTCTTCAAAATTGTTCATAAAACTGCTTGTGGTCTTTGAGAAGAATAATGTATTTATTGTTGGCCTAAACTAGTTACACTGGTCTCTACAGTACAGAAAGCATTCTGCATACAACAGGAAAGACTGACTTTTCATAGTCTTTAACTTTGTAGGAATCAGATAAGATAAATAAGATCTTCAAATGAACAAAGTATTTGATGCTTAAATTGAAATGGGCAGCAGAGTCAAACTGGCCAGCTGTAGTCTCATATCAGTTCTCTTCTTTAGGGGCGCTGCATCTCAGAAGAAAAGCGCTGTCCATTTCTACTGACTATCATGAGCTAGGCACTAGAAACTTACCTGTTACTCCTGGAGCCTCTGATCATTAAATATATAAATATTTGTATGTGCAAATAATCAATGTGCTCCTGTAATCCTGTTAAGCCATTATTTGTGGAAGCTTGAGCTTCCTGTAATTGTGGAAATCACCCCTCAAAACTTTTCACCATGTCTTAGTATGTAAGTTCTACAATCCTTATTGGACAATGTGAAATCTGAGAAAAGTAAGTATCCCAGGTCCTCCTTCGTTGTTAATTGGTTAGGTTTTGAATACTACCAGATGGGAAACCAGTCTGACATTGTAGGTGCAACATTATGATATCTCCCCAAGAATTCTGAAATGGAGGAAACAGCAGTTTGTTTTGTTTTTCTTTTTTAAACATATTTTAATAGAAATATGAGCATACTGCCAACATCTACTCTTCAAAGAAACACTGAATTTTTCTCCTTAGATCTGGGTTTAGACATTATCAAGTCCCTGCATACTTATGGACTGAACAGGATCCTATAATAATAGTTTTATCCCAGTGAAGATCAATTCAAAGAAGAAGACCTCAAGCATAAAAGCCTTTTCTGAGTGCTAGTTAGCAAGTCCATTATAAATAGAATCTGTTTATTATTTCCTTGGAGTTGTCTTATCAAATCCTGATAGAAATGAGATCTATCTGAAAGCATCTTTAGAAATTGCAAACAGACATACAAATTGAAGCGTAGTGTTGTTATTCATGAAAATAATCTTTTTACAGGATATTTTTGTACAAAGAGAAATATTACGTTTGGTAATTTCATTTCAAAGAGGCACTTTAGGCTTCGGTAATAAATAGTTCTGTTATCAACAAGCACAAAAGTCAAGTGACTATAAATTCTTATAGAAGTGTCATGTACTTCAGTAACAAATATTTCTTACAGAGTTGTATGGTACTGAATAGAATGGAAGTACTCAGAAAACAAAACAAAACAAAACCCTTCCAAGTCAGAAGCTCTTTTTTTGCCAGCTACCCTAGCTGGTGAAAAAGTAACATACAGGTATTAAGTATTGCATGTGTTTTCAAAGCTGATGACCTAAATTTTCAGAGCACTCATGTTTTCCACTGCCTTCAGTGGTTATGTGGGTGCTAAGTACTTGGAACAGTCGAGTCACCAGCTCAGGTGAGAGCCCTGAGTCTAGTGCTGACAGCCTCACAAAAAGCACCACTCCCAAAAGAAACAGTGAAAAAGTAGGTATATTGATATATTTCAGAAATATTTGGCTGCTGGAAGGACTGTGTGGACCTGTGCAACACAGTCCTGACATCTGTGTGGCTGCCAGCCTCAGGATCATGGATCCGCAGACTGGAGATTGCCCAGGCACAATATTTCAGAGCTGAGAGAATCATAGTGCTCTCTGTAAAGTTTTGGTACTGAATGTAAAGCTGGGGAGCAGGGTGTGGAAATCAGCACAGGCTTCTGACGTGGAAATCCTGGTACATACATTCATTGAGTAAAGAATCTAGCATACATAGTATACATTATGTAAATGATTTTAGAAATCAGTAGTGAAATTCATATAAATCAGTGGTCATTTAGTCCACATTTAATCACAGTATTATCTCTGGGTATTTTTATTTTTCTGCTCTGTCATTATCCTGTCTGTTTGGACAGTATAGTTATTGCAGATTTCTCTAGAAAGGTCATTTATTTGCCCTCACTGGGTGAAACAATATTGTCAGATAGTTCATTATACATAAAAGCAGGCAGATGTGACAGAATTTTGGGAAACTATTAAGTAAGACCTATAAAACTTGGCTCAGGCAAGATTTTTTACAGTGAATTATAACCTTGTTGTTAAAGTCCAGTTCAGAAGACAAAGAACTGCTATTTAATTATGACTTCTGCAACTGAAGTCAGTATACTTTCAGTGCAACAGGGGTAGAAGGTAGGTATAATCCACCCAGCCCACATTGACTTAGACTTCATGCGGCTCTGAATGATTCCTGGTAGCCAGTTGTCCAAAGAAACCATAAAGGCTAGATGGGGACACAAGTTTATCAATATAATGAACTTCAGTGTTATTTAGGAAGATTCCCTCTGTGGAAAATGGAAGGAAAAAACAGCGGAAAAGATAGAGCAGCCTTGCAGTAGATTATCGATAAAATAATGCCTAAGATATGGTTAACTCATTTCTAAGGTGATTTCTGCTACCTCATTATGCCATATGGCATAATGAGAAGAAGCTCCCCACATTATTGTAAGAAAGTGAATCATTCACTGTAAAGTGCCTTTCCCTTATTGCTCCACATTATACCTCAAAGAAGAACAAAAGGAACCTTTCTTTTAAAGATATTGTCTTCCAGTTGGCATTTAAAGTAAGTCATCTGAAAATAGCTGTTGGCACTGTTTTTCATCTGCTACTGTCATGGGTTGGTCAGTTTGAAAAATCTTCCTTCCCTGACTTTTAAATATAATGTAGTAGAAGTGTAGTATGAACCCTCTTTTTGTAATCCTTTTATCTGCATCATATCATGATATATCTGTGAATGTGATTATGAATAGGGTCTTGAGATATATTGATCACAGTTAAAAAAAATCAAGAAAAGTATCAAGTATCACAATTTAGTGTGGAGTATTTAATACAGAAAACTCTTCTTGTTTTAGAAGCAGCTGGTAGAGTTCTTTTTATTTTTAAGTACCGGGACTTCCCAAACTAGTTCAGTTTTTATCATCTTGTACTATAGTCTATAAATGTCCAGGGAAATAGCAGGATCACAGTTTTTAAAGATTAAAAAAGATTTCTTCAGTCATTAAGTCAGCTCCCTTTCAACCAAACCTGTGTTGTTTTCTGTAGAACATGAACTAATACCTTATCATGGGAGACTTCTATGTTAGGGGACTGCCTATTTCAGGAAAAAAAAAAACAACCCAACAAACAAAACAAAACAAATAGGTAAAAATGAGAATACATATGTGGCGCCTGTGCTTCCTTCCTAAGCCTGGGTACCATTGATTGATTAAGGGAATGACTCTGTATGTGTGGCCCCTCCTTGCTGTATGGTATATATTTCACTGTGAAGATTTAGATTTCCACCCACTATGGCACAGCCCTGGCAACAGTATGTTAAAGACTTCAGAAGTCAAATGTGAGGTTATGAAGTCAAATGTGAAGCTTTGACCTGGAATCATCCCACATGAAGTCAAGAACAGACAAAGATGGAGTAGTCCCATTGCTTTCACTTGCAGATGTTCCATGCAACTGATGCAACTTGGAGTAGTCTTGAGTGTGCCGTAAATTTCATATAGGCCTATAGGCCTCTTTCTGTCCTCTGCAATCCAAAGCAAAGTGGAAGAGAAGAGGCTGGGTAGCCCTGAATGGCAGGCAGCCCCAGTGGCTCGCACAGGGTTTGTTTGTACTTGTGCTTTTGGCCCAGTGCTAGTGCTCTGAGCAGTAAGCGCCGTAAGTACACATGAACTTCTCTTGGGTGATTATTCAGTAAGAAGATTAAGCATGAATCCATCTTGAAGCTCTGTCATGCGTCATGCAGCATTGGGGCCTGATTCCAGACTAAAGACTTTTTCTTCTATTTTCTGTACCTTTATGATTCATCTGAGTTTATTTCTTTGTTCTGAAATTTATTAAAAGAAAAAGTGCATATCAAAAGGGAAACAGGTTTCACAATGTTAGCTTTGAAGCTTGTAATCTCCCACAGAAACCTGACTGAAACGTCCAACATGGTTTGCCCCACACAGCGCAGGTGAAAGCATGATTTGGAACAGCGTGACAATGGCTCTTAACTCCAAATGAATCAATTAAAAAGAAAATCCTTCTGCCCACAAATTCTGCCTGTGTTCAATTAGAATGAAAATGTAACAGAAAACTAGATGGATTAAAGAGTACTTGTTTTTCTTCCTCTCCAGTATCCTAAATTCAATATAATGCAACTTTGTTGTTTTGTTTGCACAGATCTAGTTGCTTGCTTGGTCAGGAATTTCTGTCCCAGGCTTCTTCAGCTACTGACACTGCTAGTGCCTCTTGCATTATTTTCATATTATGTATACAATGAATTTGTATTATCTATTGTTTGTTTGAAACTTCTGACTTTATTTTGCCAAGGCTTTCTGGTTTTAAATTAGTAATTTTCACTCCCTCATGCAATTCTTCTAAATTACTTTTTGGAGTACTGGCTATTAATATTTTAGGTAGCTTTGATGTTTTACTTTATAGTCTTCAATTTTATTTTACATTTCACAGGTTCCTAGTTGCAAATAATCCTACAGGCAATTTTCTCACATTGCAACTATTCCTTGAAAGATATGCTAATGTAGCAAGGCACTTGCAATGCTGGGGGTTAAGTTAATCACCCAAAATGAGCCATATTACTGTCAGTGGTATATAAAGACATCCCATGAGGAATTACTAGGCAGACTAGCATTAAAGCTCCTTTATAAAATACTAGAACCTGAAGGTGTGCAGAAATAAGCATTCATTTAAGAATCTATTGAGCTAAGGCATCTGTTTTTTGTTATTTCTGGACTTGAAGGTACCAAGCAAATACAATGTTTGTGTATCCTTTAAAAAATCTGAAATATTGTTTGACAAGCCTTTGTGAATCAAAAAAGAAAAAAAATTATAATTACTGCCTTTATGTTAATATATTTGTACAGAAAAAGGAGTTGCCTGCTCTCGGTTCTCGCTAAGCAGGGTACCTAAAAAATAAACATATAGATTAGATGATATCATTTAGAATGAAAAATTGAATGATTCTCATAGCCTTAGACTTATTTGCAAGTAGCCAGAAGATATGTGCAATAGACATATATGTTAATTTATTCATTATGTAGTATAATTCACAATATATGTTTAAACAGTGCTTCAAAGAGACATTTTAGACTCCTACATAGTAAATGTTTGCCAGATATTTCTACCTGTCCCCTAGAATTCCCAGTGAAGTAAACTTCAGCTAGGATCCATTTGGATGTGAATGATGAACCTTTTATCCAGAAAAATAGAACACTGTGCTGGAAATGTACCCCCTGCACGTAGAACTAACCAGATGCTATTGAATGAGGTGTTCCTCTGCTCCAGCTGAGTACAAAGAAACATTTAGCTAAGCAGGCTGAAGAACATAGTTAGGATCTTCTGCCAGGTCTGATTTTTGTTGGGTGCATCATGTGCAATGCATCAGCACTTTTCTGTATAGACAGCAGATTAAGGAGTTTTGGATAGTCTTAATCTGTTCTGTCAGAAGGGTACTGTCTCAGCAGACTGACTGTTAGAGAGAGGCAGAGGTACAGTTCAGGGCTGCATTTTAAAACACCAGTACAGCAGTACTTATAATGATCTAGATTTCTGTTTCATGTCTGGAAAAAAATTGAAATAAGATTTAGTTGCATTGTAGTGATATGCATTTTTATGAGAACAAATGTATTTCAAAGCAGAAAGGATAGAGAGCGTGCAGGAAAGGTTTACGTGGAACACTGTATTTATTTGCCATGCATATTTGATATGCATTCATTAAATACGCAATAGAAATGTCAACATAAAGTGCTGTTTAGATCCTCCTATAAAAACAAACTGCATTGGTATTAAAGTTGGAATGCACTAATCTTTGGTTAAATACAAGTTTTATTTGCTATCCAGAAAAGAAATATTTGGTTGAGTGTTGTTAAATAACCATATATTTAACGTAATTTAATTTGTCCTTTATTTATAAAGTCTGATAGAGTGATACTGTGTCAGTGTAAGCAGCACTTTCACAAACCATCATCTGTCATTATACGGTTTTACTTTCCACTCTCACCCTTGATGTTCAATCACTAACAATTATCACCAGCCCATACCTAACTCGAAAGTATTTTTGCAGGCTTGTTGAACCATGGCAAATCCTTTTCACAAAGAGGAAAAAGCATCCATCTTTTTAAGGTATATTTTTGTATGACATACAGTCATATGATATAATTACAACAGATAAATCTCTTCACTAGTAACATTTGAGATAGGTGACCTCATTTGTGAGTTGCAAGTTATAACTAAATTGTAAATATTCCTAAATTAGGATATTTTGGTTTTCGTTGGAGTTGATTTGGTTTGTTTTTTTCTGGTCTGTCTATGCTGACTCAAAAGTTGTTCCTTTCAAATAACTGGACTCAGGCTTTTAAACAATATCTATATAATGATGGCTTACATATATTGAAAAGGTTCTTCTGCAATGATCACTGGAAAAGTACTTTTAATCAGGATATCCAATCAGGAATGTAAAATACACCTATACAGGATTGTCACGGAAACCTTACCTGGAGCAGCAGTTTATAGGGAGCTTTAAATTGCGGTTGCATAAACCTGCTGCATAATATTATCTCTTCCTTATGGCCTTTGCAATTATTTTGTTCTGTGTAATACAATCATGAATGTTCCTACTGCCAATGTATCTACTATTTTGGAAGGAGGTTTACTGCACTATACTATTAACTCAATAATAATTGTAGAAGGTGTTCCATAGGTGTACAATTTATCTAAAAGCTGTCTTTCTACAAGTCTTTCCGTAGGTTTACGCAGCAATCATTCAAGTGCCTGCAGTTTAGTGCAGAAAACCTGAGCTCAATTTAAATTTAAACCCTGATAACAATCTAACCAAGGCAACACTAAGCTCAGCTCAGCCAATTTACTTTGCTGAGAAGCTGGGTAAATTAGGTCATGCTGAGCTCTGCGCTGCTGTAGGTGACTGCTGGCACTACCCAGGCTCACTAGTTTAAAGCCAGTGCGAGTACCTCTGTGGTGGGCTGCAGTTGTTGCTGGTGTACTCTCGCAGTACAGTGTTTTCATACACTTAAATCTTTGCTTTTCTGTTTCAGTGATGTCTGTTGAGTATGTTTCGTGTGAGAATTTCCTAATTTTCTTGCTCTGATGTTACTGTTATATTTTTTATCATATCTAATTTTCTGTCTCTTCAAAACAAAACAAAACAACAGTTCAGTTTTTGTTTTTGACATTAGCCTTTTCCATTTCTGATGCGTGTTTCAAGTTGGAGTGACCAGAGTATGTTACCTCCTTCCATGTGCTGCATACTGTTGTCTGCACATGCCACATGTGAATGTCTTCTGTCTAAAATAAATATCAACATGGTGCCTCCACAGACTTTAGGGAGGGTTAGTTAACATGATGCCATGGTGATTGCTTCCTCTCCCTGTTGTTTCCTGGCCCAGTATCCTGAAGGATGTACATACCACACATGTTCCAGAACTGCGAAGGAGTTATAGCATACACAAGATATGCTGACAGAAATTACATTGACAAGGGTAATCAGAAATAAGTTTTGAAAGTTAAATATATCAAGAATAACTCTCCAAATATTGCTATGCCTTTTTTTTAATCTTCTTTTCCTGTTCTCATATCTTTGTCCTTTTCTACTCTGGCCACTGTGACTCTGACTCTTTAAAAATATGCTTTGATTGATACAGCATCCTCTCAGCTCATTAAAAGCACAGAAGTGATATGCATTGCTTGTGATAGAATAATTCAGCACATATCTTAGTACATGAGAAATAGAAAGCAAAAAGTAACACAAAATCTGTCTCATTCAACAAGTTTATTAGTTATGTGGGGTTTTTTAAATAGCTGGTGAAATAGATACTATTCTAAAAGGCGCCAGACAGGTATACAGATATGCAAGTAGATCTCCGTACCTTATTGGTTTGGAGGACTGATGGAAAATTATCACTTTTGGCAAAAATTCCAAACATTATGAGAGGAGAAGGCAGCAGAAGAAAAGCAGTACTGTATTTAGGGATTTCATTACATCCTTCATTAAAGATCAGAATGAAAAAAACAGGATTTTAATAATGAGGTATAATTCAAAATAATTAGACAATTAGAATAAATGCCTCATTAAAATAATGAGATTTGTGTGCTACATAATAATGCTTGGTTTTAACTCATTCAAAAATATGGAAGTTTTGGTCAATATGTGAACTCACAGAAATGCTCTTCTGTTAAGGGTGGCTTTTATCCTAGCCCTGAGCAGGGACCTGCCTAGACTGTGTGACATCAGTGAACACTGCAAGCTCTCACCGCTCAGAGGGACCCAGCATGTCCTTCAGTTCAGATCAGTAAGAACCATACCCCTTAGCTGTCTTGAATGGGTTTTTTTGGAAATAATGATGTGAATTTTGTCACTTTAAAAATGGTCTTTGGGAGGAAATACCAACAGTTACTGGGTGTTGGAATGAGAGCAACATCCTGCCCTACAGGCTTTTCAATGAAAGAAAAGTATTTTATTGCCACTTGAAATGACCAGAGACATATATTTGTTTGCATTCTCATATCACAAACACCTAATCAGAATGGTATGAAGAGACAGAGAAAGCCATTACCAAGCTGAAGCCAAATATGCCCAGTTTCAACCTGAGAGAAATTTGTAGCCTGAAGTTATAAGCCACTGAAAATAGGTGTTTATAATGGAAGTGCCATCTTAACCTTATCTGTAGTGGCACTACTGCTTTGCTATAATATATCCTCTGCTAGCATCTGTGAAATTGTAATCTGTCCTACGGCTGGTAACTGAGGAGATGATGAAACCAAGGGATACGCTCTGAACTACCTTAATTTATCTGTACTAGCTTTTTACTGACACATAAAAAGGGAAGGTGAGCAGGGGGTGGAGAGGTTGATGTTAAACAGCTGAGTGCCTCAGACAAGCTTGGGAGAAAGGGAAATAGGGCACCAGATGACTGTGCATCAGTCACCAGATTATCTTTTTATACCTCAATATTTTTTTCTTTTTCTGAAGCAAGCATGGAACAAAATTGTTCATGATATTTGAAGGTTTCATCTATAATATTTGTTTTTTAGCCTAGTGGACCTGGAAGAAAGCCAGTTTAGGACAGCATGGTCCTGCTAATAAAGATGTTATCTCTGGAAACTTTCTGCATTACTCAGCATTATGCTTTCCAGCTGCCAAATAGTGGTATGTGCTACACTGATTCTTTATAATTAAAATAGCTCTTCCGTTGCTGCCTCTGTCATTTAGGCATGATGAGAGAGACCTTTAATGGTATCTTACAAAAAGTCATGGTAAATATTTTTATTGCATAATTACCTTCTTATTTTTGTCTCCTAAATTGTGTGTTGCCTCACCTGACTTCTTTGTAAATCGGCCAGTTGTATCTTTACTCACACAATTACCTTTAATGGTAAGAAAAAAATTAATTTCTTTTTCAGACTGTCATGTTTCTACCATTAGCTCACAGTAATGTTCAAGAATACAGGATCTGACTCCTTGGAAGTGTTCTTACAAAAATGAAGCATTTTCCCATTTGAACAGGAACACATAAATATTGGTGGTACAAGTGATGTGAGCCTTAAAATAAGTCAGGATTTTAATTTTTGACAAAGATAGCTTTGCTTATAACTCAAGTAGTATCTCATGTCTTTACCTACTTAGAGTACCAGATAAGTAGAACTTCAGTCCTGCTATTAGTCTGCAGGTCTGTTCAGACAAATCTGGTAAAGCTTTGGTTTTGATTCTCTACAGGAAAAAGGAATTGGCAGAAGTTTCTGTTAATCCAAAATCCCTAAGAATACTCTACTTAGTATATCTTTCTGTACCCGTATTTCATATGCATAACATGGAACTGCTAGAATGAAGGGCCAGAGGAGGTCTCTTTTCTGCACTATGCAATGCAGCATGTACCTAGCCCTGTGGCCTCATTCTCTCAGAAATTACCCTTGTTAATAATCCGCTTTATCCTTGCATTGCCTTCTGATTCTCTTACAGCTCGGTGAGTGCTCTTATTCTGGCTCATGCAGATACACAGCAGTCATCAATGATTTCTCAGCACTTCACATTATTCAGACTTCTGCTAATTCTGGGAACTATTTGACTATAAGGGACTAAATTTGCCTGAGGGTGTGTCCTGGTTTCATCTGGAATAGAGTTAATTTTCTTCCTAGTAGCTGATACAGTGCTGTGTCTTGGATTTAGTGTGAGAATGTTGGTAACACACTGATGTTTTAGTTGTTCCTAAGTAGTGCTTACCCTGATCAAGGACTTCTCAGTCTCTTGTGCTCTGCCAGTGAGAAGGGGCACAAAGAGCTGGGAGGGAGCAGAGACAGGACATCTGACCCAAACTAGCCAAAGAGGTATTTCATACCACAGAATACCACAGAACATCATACTCAGAATATAAACTGGGGAGAGATGACCAGGAGCTATCAATTGATGCTCAAGAATGGACTGGGCACTGGTCAGTGGGAAGTGAGCAGTTCTACTATGCATTACTTGTGTTTCTTGAGTTTTATTCTGTGTTCAAGACATTGCCATGAAAATAATGTTTAGATGAAGTGATTGCTTATCTGAAAGGTGTTTTTTCTAATACTTGTTAGGACACTTTAAAATAGCTGCAAAATTGCTGTAAGTCTTTTTCTATACTATTTTCTGCATATCCTGATACTCTTGTTCTGTCCATTATCCAGATGTCTTTCATTACCAAGGCAATTCTCTGAACAGCTGCAACAATGCTGTGAAATGCCACCTGGAATTGGAAGACAATATCAAGTTTTCAGAAGAGATAATATTTTCTTTTATTCATTTACAATGAACTGTACTGTCTTTGGCAACAAATAAATGAACTTTTATTAGAAACTTTTATTATAGAGACTTTTATTAACTGTGTGGCTGGCATGTGTTTGCATGCCTGGTTTTGAAATGAGGGTCATGCTTCTTAACAGATAAGTACAGAACCTCAAGCAAACAGACATGTACATGTACATATACATATATGTATAAATATATGTATATATATATGTATATATTAAAAAGAAGTGCTTAAACAGAAGCACTTCTTATGTATAAAAAAAAGAACACTTTTAAACAGACTTGCTGCCTTCAGGTACACTGAACTTTTAAAGTGTAATAAAATGCAGAAGTTTATCAGTACCAGTATCATCTATAAGATAGAAATGGAGAGTTAGTGCTAATTATGTGCAGAAAATCCGACAAAATATCCTGCTAAATGAACACATAGGTGTCCACCTCAGTGACTGAGCAGTTAATTATCTTCATCACAGATGAGGTGATTTTGCACATGTATTTGTGTTAGTACTGTAAGAGCACGTTTCATGTGTAACAACTGGGCCTAAATATCTTCCCTGTTTTCTTTCAGAGATCTTGATGCTGACTGCAGCAACAACCAACAACACTGGGTAAGTCCACTTTCTGCAGCCCCTCTCTCCCTTCCATATTAGAGTGTTTTCACATAAATTTCTTGTTTTAAAGAATATGGATAATTTTTTTGTTGTCAGTCTGTCTCATGTATCATAGTATCTATCTATCTATGACAGAGCTAGAGGGGTCTTCTACAACAAAAATGTGGCCAAGTTCACCTCAGTTGATTTCTATCTGAAACAAAGAAATAAACCCACCAGAGATTCAAGCAGGACAATCCTAAGAGCCTTCAAAGTAATTTTGTAGTTCAAAGTACAAAACCCTTTTGTTCTATCTGGATAGACACAAAAATGCCTGAGATATTGAGTGTTGGTTTCTGATTAAATTCTGCAGCATTTGGTAAAATAAATCTGTCCTTTTAAAGGTAGAATATATAGTGTATAAAATTATATGTAAATCAAACAGTTTTGCCTTAGTGAAGCTTGGTTAAAAAAATTCTCTAGAAGCATAAACCACAGGAACAGAAGCTGAAAAAAGCATTAATTGAAATTCATGCCTCCGGAATTTATACGTTTATATAACAAGTGTGTTGTGCTCTTTCAAACTGGTGAGCTAGTCTTCGCTTTGCAAAGATGATCCACTGCCTCCCCCCACCCCTCTTAATTTCAAGTAAAAACCATCTGCTTCTCTCTAGTGGTTACTTTTTAATTACCTTGAGTGCCCTAATTCTGTTGTTAAGAAAGTTTGAGGTTTCCAAGTCCAGTTATATACTGAAAAATTGCTAGTTTGTGAGCTAGAACTGAAGTCAGAGTATTGATCTCAGAAAAAAATTACTTGTGGGGATTTTCTTTGACAGGAAAGAATGACTTCTAAGGCCTCCAAAGATGCAAAATTCTTTCAGTGACATGCATTAGTGATAATCAGTGTGTTGCTATGGTTCAGTAGAACTCAGCACTGATCTTCACAAAACTCTTTCAACCTTTCCTCTCTAACTGTATAAATGTGAAAGTAACAATAAATCTTGTTGACAATTACTTCCACATCTACTGGCAGTCAGTCAGCTGCAATGTGAACAGTATTGTGCACAATATGTGCAGCACAGCCAACACCCATTAACTATCTCCCTAGTTTCTCCTGTGATTTAGAGAACGTGTTATTTTTCCCCAGTGAGCAGCCCTTTCAAATGTTGAATTAGTAATATTAGCACCAAATACTACTAATTTGTCAGCCAGGCTGTGTTTTTCCAAAGTGTTCACAATGGGGTCTGATAACTGCTTTGTAGTGCAGCAGAGCAAAGATGAAAATTCAAAAACTTTTGTAACTCATTTGTATAAGATGTAAGTGGTGTAATTTTTCTTTTTTTTTTTTTTACTGTTAGAGTAGTGTATATCTAAAAAAAATTAAGAAGTGGAATTTCAACCCCATTCAGCAACAAATTCAAGTGCATGCTAAAATGGAAGCATATACATTAGTTCTTTCACAAAAAGGATAAAAACATTTTCTAACAATATGAATACTTGTTAAAAAAGGGTATTATCAGGACCTCTATATTTTCTGACTTTAGTGCCTAGCTTAAATAATATTTATGAAGAAGAAAAGAAACCTCTCTATAAATAAGAAATTTCTATTGTATATCATGCATTCATTGCTTGCGTACAGCTTTCATTGACATCAGTATGAAATCTGAGCAAACAATTGTGTAGCATATGAAACTGAAAAGCACAAAGGGTTGA
This sequence comes from Agapornis roseicollis, assembly GCA_002631895.1. Lineage (NCBI taxonomy): Eukaryota > Metazoa > Chordata > Aves > Psittaciformes > Psittacidae > Agapornis > Agapornis roseicollis. Next base: position 132,125 of record NDXB01000701.1, read on the forward strand.
TGGTCTATTTTTCTAATCAGTTTTCCCATGCAATTCTTACAGCCAAATGGACATACACACTTATATGTAAAGCCATACGCATATGGATAGATAAACCTGTATCTAATTTTCATAAATGCATAGCTACCTACTATCAGAAAAACATGACATTCAGTAGGCAACAGAGTTTTGCTGTGGACATCTGAAAAATTAATTCAGCTTCTTTCATTTCATGAAGTTGTTTATTTTCAATTCATGTTTAATCAAAGACATCATATGAGTGATATGTAAGTAGGGGCTGTTACAGCTGAAGCTATCCATAGTTTTCCCCATTGCAAAATGCACAATAGGTCAGCATTAAGTTGACTGATTTAGTACAAGGAGAGAAATGGAGCCACTTGGGTGACTGGGGAAGATGTACAGGAAAACTTTTTGCCAGAATAGTCTAAAATGTTGGAAGGAAGTTTGTGAATTATATGTGGTTATCCAAGGACTTTTGTCCACATCTGTATTGCACTGTTTTTAAAGAGGAAAGATGTAATTGAACTGAAGACTGGATGGCATTATAGGAATACTGACTGCAAGGAGAGCCTGTGTTAATGAGTAGCTTTGTTATCTTGCACCCCCTGGAAGTTTCCTCACTTCCAAGACTAGACAGTTGGTTTATGATGTAGAAAAAACTATTTCATACCTGATGCATCAATATTGAATTAAAAAAAAAAAAAAAGAAAAAAGGAAAATCACTGGGAGTGAGGACTGCGAGGAAGGTTCTGTTCTGGGAGTTATAGCTGATTTCTTGACTATAGACCAATCACTGGCAAACAGTTTCAGTGCTATATAAACTAGATAACTAAATCCATTTTAGACAACTGGCATGATTAACACACACAGTTCTCCCCAAAATAGTGACTCAAGGCAGTTCCTTACAGATTTGATAATTTGGAGAGAAGAACATTGTCCAGGATTCTGGAAATAAATTTGATTGCTCTCTAAAATGTGGTCTGAGGGGCTTAACATCTAGTTCCCAGTTTTGTCATTAACCTTCCTGGACCCATTGAGTACATTGTGGAACTAACACAATTTTGACTGATAGTTTTTTTGGCTTAGTTAGACAATAATTTTAAAAGACTGTTAAGATTTTCCATGGAAACTTCTCTATAACAAAGATGTACTGCCCCTTGCAGAATATAATATATACTACCTCTTCCTTTTATTTGAATTTGGATAAAAAGAGTTGATGGAATTATTCAGTATTAGAGAGCTGAAGAGATGATATTGGCTGTAAAAACTATCCCTGTGCAAGAATGTTATATTTTTATCGAAGTCTTCTGCTTTATACTCAGAAATTGCCCTGTTTTTAATTCCCTCATAAGTATCACAACTAAAAAGAAGGGGAAAAAAAGAAAATATAAAGAGTATATGCAGTAAGTGTTATGTTCACATATTTTTTCCCCAGAAAGAAAAGGAAACTGCTAGAAATGTTGATTTGTTTTAAACCTTTCAACAATTGGAGATTATTGAAATAGTAAATTACTGGCACACAAGAGAACTAGATGATTGTTGTTCCACATTTACAACATGAACCAAATGATGGCTTGGAAAAAAACAACAGCAGCAAATATTTTGAGACTTAATTATCAGGCTGAAAAGGCTGATGAACAAAAGAGAGAAGGGGGGTAATGTGTGGAATAGTGAACAGAAGGACAAACATGTTAAAAAAAAAAAATTAAAGCCTTTGTCAGACTCAAAAAGAGAAACAGACTTAATTATTATTTTCTCTTCATTTCATTTTGGGAGCTTTATCTGAAACTATAACTTACAAAGAGCAATTATAAACAAATGGCACCCAGCGTGAATACTTCTCTGAGGTTTGATCATCTCATCCTTGGCTCTTACATCAGCACAATGATGTGTTGCCCATTGGAAACCAGCATGACTAGGAGTGTAGAAGAGAAGCCATGCAGTGATTTAAACCTATAGCTTCATTTCTCTGCTCCATATGGAATTGCAACCTGGACAATAGTATCAATCCATTAAAATGAAGGGCTTATTCCAATGGAACCTGGCTAGATTAGTTAAAGTATTCTGCAATTCAAGGAGAACAGCAGAGAATATGGAAATAATTTCCTAGAATAATCCAGAGACTTACTTTATGCTTCTGATATAGATCGCTGGGGAAATAATTTAAGAGCATTTTTAAATATCTTGCATTTTCTATTATGAGCTTTTGGATTTCCACAGTTTGAGAGAAGTGAGACTTTGTGGCTTAGAAAAATAATTACAAAACATAAAAATGCTCAAGTCTAATGGAACAAATAGACAGAAAAAAGATTTCCATATAGAAAGATCGATGTTGGAATGGAAACTACAGCTTTTACATGTCTTCCTCTCAACATCTTTGTTATACATTCTCTTTGTTCCTGTTAGCTTACTAATTAGCTGTGATTTTTTTAATGCCCCTTACACTGGGTTAATTTTGTCTTACTCAACAGCAGGGGTTTGTGTAATAATAATTCACATAGCAATGTCAATGATTAAAATCCTTTCATTAACATGGTACCTTAAAGATAATGAATGTGAAGCTTTTAGCTAACCCAATCTCTAGGCTCAGAAAGGCAGTTTTTGCAGAAAATAATAAAAAAAAAATATCCTTGTACAGATTAGCTTTTGCCAGCAGAACAAATGAGATCTTTGTTTGGATGTATTGCAAACACAATGTCATACAAATCAAAGAGCATTTATTATGAATACAATGATGTAGCTTGCTTCTTTTGACAAAAGAATTCTAATAATGTACTTGAAGAATGCAAAACAGGCATTCAGAAGTGCTAATTTTCTGGCATTTTTTTGTAGACAGCACTGTGAAGGCCCAGATAATCAACTGGAGGGTCAGAGTGCCTTGAGCTGAATGTTGTCAGAGATGTGGTGGAAGGTGCTTTGGGCTGGGTACATCATTTCTCTTCAGCCTCTTCAAGAATTTTAAACAGGTTTATCTGTCAGGATACAAGAAGTGTGGTTCAGTAATTAGGGACACAAGATGAAAAACCATTTTGGAAAGTTTTAATAAGTGGTTCTATTGAACTTGCTGTCTTTTCTAAAAACTACCTTTTCGCCTACATTCTAATGGTTCTTACATTTCATTTTTACTAAATGGAGAAGATGTTTGCTGGATGAATTCATTCACATATAGATAGTGTAACTAATAAAGAAAGGTGCCTTAGCAACAGCAGCAGGGTGACAATATTGAGAAGACCAGTATCCCTCATTCAAATCAGTCACAGCATTTCCCCTTAATACACTGTGCTTTCACTTCTGTAAGTCAAATCTTGGTTTTGAAAACCAGTATAGTATATCTTTATTTTCTATGTTCCCATATATTTGGAATATTTTTTTTTAATGTCAAATTAAATTTGAGCAATAACCAACTGATTTTTGTGAATAAATTCTTCTTTAACAGTTTTATTTTAAAACTGGGGGGAAAACTGTTCTTGATACCATCTTGCCTAGTTAAGATTGGAGGGGTTTGTACATTTTAAACTATTTTTTCCCAGTACAGTGGAAACTTCTAAATCTCAAGTTAAGGAATCGTGCTGTAAAATACTGAAGCAAGTCTGTGTCTTTATTTATGTAGATGCTGTCATTGAAGTCAGCTGTGTGCTTGCTAAGCCTTTACTGTATTAAGGGTTTTAGCAATTGATCAACATGAACAGAATTCCTCAACAAATGAGCTCAGCTGACATTTTCAGTGGGGAGGTAGCCAAATGGGTCTTTCAGATTGTCTCTCTGCTGTGTCATTCACTCAAGTAAGTAATTCAAGAAGGAGGTCAGTGAATGGGTAGTTAGTGGGAACACTTACTGCAGCTGTAGCTTCTCTGTAATTTTCCTGTGGATAATTTCATATATTTTTGTCTTTAGTGCATTGCTGTTCCCATTGCTCTCATAAGCACAAATAATTGCTTCCATTTTTTAAAGGAAAGAAAGTAGAAGATAGCCCACTAGAAAGCTGAGTCACTAAACTGGCTACTAAAATTAATATAAATATGGCTACGTAAAAGTTTCATCTGATAAAGGCATTAATATGAAAGCTGAAATAAATGCTTTTGTGTAAGAGTGTCAAGACAAAACTTCAGGTTTTGATTTGCCCAGCAGGATGCAGAATCTATGAAAATTCTTAATATTGTGTGTGTAAACTGAAATAGTCTGTATCTTGTTATTTTTCCCCATATTTTGGCTTACAGGCAATAATAGCCTGGTGAATCTGCTTCTGCTGAGCAGGGTTCTACACACTGTGTAACTTGCCTCATAGCCCTATTCAAAAAAACCCTGAACTGAGTTGTGTGGATTCTTATTTCCCAGAATGCCTCACAGACTGAAAAAGTGAAAAGAAAAACCTTCCAAATAAATTGATGCTGCAAAATATGGGGTGACCGCAGTTTCTTTGAGCTCAGTGGGTGAGGTCTGTTGCTAACTGGATGCTTTCATCATTCTGCTACTTCTAGGCCTATGGCAAAATAGAGCATGATACTGGGACTTACATAATCATATGGCATCATATTGGGGCCAGAGAAAAGTTTTAGAAGGTGTAAGAGAAATAAGTACATGGGGACTGAAGGGGAAATGTGGTGCATAGAGCAGTCACAGTTTTAATGCAGTTACACCCAGGTTGTTCTGATAGATTGGAAAATAATACCTTTATACCCACTTCAAATGTAGACAGCCCAAAGGTGATTCAAGACCAGACTTCCCTCTTGCCACACTTTCATGGTCTCTCTAGTTCCATACTAGAACATAGTTGATCCCCTGTTGCACAATCTGAGCAACAATTTTGTATGATCCTTTGGATTTTATTGTTGAATTACTTCTTCCTTCAGAAGCTGCATATTGAGTTCAAAATTATAATTATTTATTCTCTTATAGCAAATGCTTCCTAGACTTAATAACAGCGTAAAATACCAGAAAAGGAATTAACTGGCCCTTATAGAGTCAATTCTATATCAGCACAGAGAAAAGGCTTACCTAAGACCTCCAGAAATTCTTCTGGGAGTCCAATTTCAAAATGCCATTTGTGTCTGTTTAGTATTGAAGTAATATTTTCTGACTGAATATTGAAATAATATTTTTGGTTTCTTTAGTTTTATGTTTAGTATTTTGGGGCTTCTTGTGTAGTCAGATAGAGAAGTGCTTGACAGACTCTGCCATCCTTTTACAGGGTGTCTTCTCAGATCTATATTTCACTAATTTCCTAACCTTTTTTCCCATTGTGACATGCAATGCTTCCCTCACTCTTCTAAACAATAATCAACTCTTTCTTATCAATAAACCTGCTCCTTAAAGAATGGGCTGAAATAGCTAAACCCCCTGACCTCCATCTCTCCGTCCTGGATAAGCCGTGCTCTGCTGAGACGTAAATAGTTACCTATCAGGAGATACCTGCTTCAGTATCTCTTTTATATCATCCTATGCCAATCATATCTTACTGAACTGAAAAATGCTAATCTTGTTTGAATTATTGTTTTCTTATGAGCCTGTAGATGCATGAGAGTGTATCTCAGAATCATAGAACAGTTAGGGTTGAAAAGGACCTTAACATCATCTAGTTCCAACCCCCCTGCTGTAGGCAGGGGCACCTCACACTAAACCATGCCACCCAAGACTCCATCCAACCTAGCCTTGAACACTGCCATGGATGAAGCATTCACAGCTTCCTTGGGCAATCAATTGCAGTGCCTCACCACCCTCACAGTAAATAATTTCTTCTTTATATCTAACCTAAACTTATCATAGAATAGTTAGGGTTGGAAAAGACCTTAAGATCATCTAGTTCCAAACCCCCTACCATAAGCAGGGGCACTCCACACTAAACCATGCCACCCACAGCTTCGTCCAACCTGGCCTTGAACACTGCCAGGGATGGAGCACTCACAACCTCCCTGGCCAACCTATTCCAGTGTCTCACCACCCTAACAGTAAAGAATTTCTTCCTTATATCCAGTCTAAATCTCTCCTGTTTAAGTTTGAACCCATTATCCCTTGTCCTGTCACTACAGTCCTAATGAAGAGTCCCTCCCCAGCATCCCTATAGGGCCCCTTCAGATACTGGAAGGCTGCTATGAGGTCTCCACGCAGCCTTCTCTTCTCCAGGATGAACAGCCCCAACTCTTCTCAGCCTGTCTTTGTGTGGGAGATGCTCCAGTCCCCTGATCATCCTCGTGGCCCTCCTCTGCACTTGTTCCAACAGCTCCATGTCCTTTTTATGTTGAGGACACCAGAACTGCACACAATGCTCCAGGTGAGGTCTCACAAGAGCAGAGTAGAGGGGCAGGATCACCTCCTTTGACCTGCTGGTCACACTCCTTTTGATGCAGCCCAGGATACGGTTGGCTTTCTGGGCTGCAAGCGCACACTGAAGACGGCTTATGTTCATTTTCTCATTGACCACCACCCACAAGTCCTTCTCCACAGGGCTGCTCTGAATCTCTTCTCTGCCCAACCTGTAGCTCCTACACCTCCAGGTGTAGGACCTTGCACTTGTCATAGTTAAACTTCATGAGATTGGTATCAGCCCACCTCACAAGTATGTCTAGGTCCCTCTCGGTGGCATTTCTTCAGTAAAGACTACTAATAAAAGAATGAGACCTATTATTCCTGTGTATATTTTGCCATATTCTGATACATTTCAATTGTTACGGCATGTGGAACAGCACACGTGATAAAAGAAGAAATTAAATGAAATTGAATATATGCAATTGTATAATGGATGGGGAGGTATTTTTCCCCTAGAAAATATTTTGACGCAACTTATTGCTGTATAAATGGGGACCATCCTTCAATTACTAGAAGGGCATTGGAACAACTTGATTTTTAATACTTTTTTTTGTTAATTGGGTATTTCACTGGTCTGATAAGTAAAAAATAGTGAAATAAGTAAATAATAATAGCTTCAGAGATTAAAATAATTTGCAGTATTTTTTTTTTTTTCTGAAATATCTGCTTGGGGTGTTAGGATTTCTAATTATATTGCGCTTTTGTGGCTGTCCTAGCATGTAGTTTATAAGAGGCCCTATTGCAACTAGCAATGTGTGTGTCCTAACTGTCTGTGTCTGGATTTAATTTTGGTACATCCCTTCCAACCAAGAAAACTTTAGCATTGCGGTTTGTTGCAGTTTTTTATGATCTTTGTCTCTCTAAACTTCATTTTCCCCAGCCCACAGCCACAGCCTGCTAGTCTGGAACACTACTCTTGCACATGATGAGAAAAGTAAAAGTCCTTTCTACTGGCTTTGTAAAGACTATGACCTCACCAAAGCTGAGTCAGTGTTCATGTTGCTACTTCTGCCTTCAGCTGTGCAAGATTTTATACTCATATATATATTTGGTCCAGGGGAAACCTATTTATGCAGCCAAAAGCTGGTAGTTGTGTAGATCATGATCTGGTCTCATAGGTCTAAAGAATAACAGTATATTCTTAGCCTGTATAAGTAGGTGTCCTGCCAACTATGGTTTGTATCTTGTCCTTGTGGTAGAACAGCTGAAGGCAAATGTGGAGAGGGAAAGGAAGAGAGATTGTCACAGTTATAGTAAAAGTTTTCTTGACTCCCTAACCCAAATGTTGTGATGCTTTCTGCTTTGTGGAACAAAAGCACAGAATGGGTTATAATTCCTTAGAGTAACCATTCTGACATGTAACACATTCTGAAATATAACTCCGAAACAACTCCTTGCTGTCTCCAGTAGGGACAATAGCTGTATGTAACAGAAAGGTCAGATTCCAAGATTGAAAATCACTAGTCTCCAAGTAAGAAAACTGTGAAAATGTTTTGGAAGGATTGTTTAATTTCTGTCGGTTTACCTTTAAAAGAAAATACCAAATGTGTGGAATTCCTTTCAAAAAGGAGTTCCTATTGCAAATGCTACCTGTCACTTCAATGATTATTTAAAAATGGCATCGTCTTATTAGTTTTGACAGGAGTTCAGATTTTGTGTTTGCAACCTATCTGTACTGTAGGTATGGGTTTAATGTCCATTGTTAAGAAAATCTTGTGGTAAAGGAAGTGGAAGCAGAAGTGACTGGCAAAAGTTAATAAACAGTCAATACAACCTTGAGCTGCAACGTTTGCTCCTTTATTGTTCCTGAAATACTGAGATACTTAAAGTATACCTGGGTACTACAGTGTGGTTTAAATCATAGAAATGTACTCCTCTAATCATCTGGTGGTGATTTTAGGTCTTTGTCTTGGACTGGAAACTAAACAGAAGTCCATAATTAACTGATCATTGCAGAATTAGATGGCATTAAACTTTATTTAGATTAATATGCTGTACTACTTGCCTAAATGAAAGGCACAGTGCTCTGAAGAGCCTCCTGAAGGAACAGGGAATAAGCTCTGTAGCTAACATCTTTTCTGTTAATATAAGTTACTGATGTAATTATATACAGTTAAAGAGAGAGAAATATAGGTGAGCCAAATACGTCTTTAAAAACATATAATAATGTTAATTGCTGCATACCCTTACAGGGAATGGGAAAAAAGAAGGAAAGATTTAAAAATGCTATAGGAAAGAAGTTGAATTATAAAAAAAAAAAAAAAAAAAAAATAAAAAAAAAACACAAAAC
>NDXB01000701.1:158912-175050 GCA_002631895.1 Agapornis roseicollis
TTTTTTTTTTTTTTTTGAGAATATTTTTTCAACTAAGTTAGGAGAATAAACAGAAAAAAACTCTTAAGGTACAGTCTCCCACGGCATACCTGCATTCAGTCTTACCTTAAACACTATGTTTATGAGGGCCTGTGCTACATCCCAAGCTATATATTCTCAGTCCTCTTTTGGAAGATCTAATATGTAAATGTGATAGATAAGGTGATAACTATTCTGAATGGCACCATTTTTGTTTCTACTCTTTTCTTTCAAATACACTTTGGAAACACTTTTTTTTTTTTTTTGGTTTTTTTTTGAATGTTTTTAGTACTGCGGAACAGTCCTAAACACTTGCTTGAGTCCTGTAATAGAGCATTTTGTTTTCACTAGAAACTGGTGGAGATCAGCACTTTTTTTTGACACTCCTTGTACCAAGTGCTTATAAAGTGTTTATATCTATAATTGTGTCAAATTATGTTGATTAAACGCTGAAAGACACGAGTAAGTTGAAGTGCTCAAAAAGTGCATTACTCTGAGTGTCACCCAGGGACTCTTCACATCAGACACTTGGGGGACAATTTTTTTCCTTCCAAGTACCTTTAGAGCACTATGGTTTAAAGTGTCTTTCTAGCATTAATTAAATTAAAAAGCAAGTGCCAGTTAAGTGCACATGACTTACTCTGATCTTCTGAAATGCAGATCTATTTTAGGTTAAAATGGCCTTCCTTCTTTACAGTTCACCAGTTTCCTCCTCAGTTGTACCTCACACCTTTTCTTATGTAGTATTCAACTGCTAAAAACAAGCATGGGAAAGGCTTGGAATTAATTCCGTTATGACTCATCAGACAGAAAATAGAACTGTTCAAAGAATGAAATACCCATATTAAAGTATCTAATAGCCTTATGAAGAAAAATGTTATTAGCTTAAGGGAAATGCTGTGTAGACCTGGACCATTCTGAGTTTGATCTTCTCTAGGCCTGCCCCTCCCCTCTGGGTTACTCACTGAAATTTATGCTGCAGGTTTCTAAAGTAGCTGCAGCAGACAAGTTACAGTTTCCTTCCAGTGAACTTTAATCGTGTTGGTCATTAGCCATATGCTAGAGTCATGTACATGGCAAAGACAAAATGGTATGGCCACAATGGTCTAGTAAAATGGAAGCTTATGCCCCACATTAGATTATTGATCTCTATTGATGCTGCAAGATGAAAGAGCTTTGTATGGCATTGTAGGTATTTAGTGTGAGGACAGAAGAAGAAAAATACAGTTGAAAGATGGAGACAGCAGCACAAGGACACCAAAACTTGGCACATTTCCCTGAAGAGTAAATTAAAAAAAATAAAATTCTGAAGTCTGATAAAAAACAACCAGTCACTTTTAAGAATGTTATTATTGAATATCCTACTTCAAGGGCTATTCTGTTTCATGATAGAATATTCTTCTTTTAGGTGTGAGGATAACAAGCCTTAACATTGCCTAATTCTGGCTAGACTCTATTAAAATTATTTTTTCACTTTTCTGAGAAACTGTATTTAATCCCTATGTCAATGTGCTGAGAAAGATAGTAAAGATATATCTGAACTTTAAACATCTTTAATCTTTCTCTTTAGCTTTCATTCTTGTTGCACAGCCTCAGCAATCAGATTTCAACACTCCATTCCTCAGAAAAACTCACAGATTTAGAAACCGTAGTGAGATAAGATTCTCCTTTGACCCACAGACACATTCCGCTACATCTTTGAAAGGTCTTTTAAATAGCAATGTCTACTGAACTTTTCTAAATAGATAGAATTTTATTTGGTAATGACTAGAAAGTAGCAGACAGGTGGCAGAAGTCCACAGGAGCGTAGAGCTGAGTTGTATACTGCACCTATGGAGACACCCCAGTCAATCCTCACTGGAAGCATTATCTGAAAAGTCCTTTTTAGCCTAGAGTTTGTAAACTGAATTGTTCTTAACTTCATTCCCTGGGGAAAGATATCCATTTCACAAGTGTCACTCTCAATGTAGCATCAGTGAAGAAGCCAAGAGCTGGGTAAACATTGAGCATGTTTTATGAGTTCAAGATAAAATACATTGTCAGGGCATCTGAAGCCTTTCTCAACAATTGCTTACACTGTGTACGTATTGGAGCAGCTTTCACTGCTGTATAAAGCAGAGGCTTTATGCTCTGCAGATCCTGTTCCAGCTCTTACCTGCAGGTTAGTCCAGTTATTGGTGAAGTCAGTTACCAAGGGACTGATTTAGAGTGAGCTGAATGAAGTCTCCAGAGTATCAATTAAATGTAGAAAAGAAAATTTGAATCGTGATTAGTTTGAACTGTTATTGTCTTCTGTTTGGAAGGAAAGGAATCAGTGCTCTGATTGTCTTCTTTAAGGTTACCTATTATACATCGTATCCCTCTTTTCTGTCCTTCTAGCTACTTGATTGCCTATTTATTTGCAATAGTCTTCAGAGGTAATGAACAGATTAAATTTAGATAGAGGGCTAAGATTCACTGTTGGCACAGCTCTGCTGAAATAAGTGGAATTAGCCAGGAGAGTCAAAATACTTTGTGTTCAGCAACCATAAGCTATCTGGCCTGTTGTTGACTTCTAAAATCCCACCAGCAGATGATTGTGTTGTTGTACATCCTAATTTTAAAGGTCTGAAAACCATTGAAATATAGAATGCATTACATTACCTAGATGAAGTAATTGTCAGAATAAGTAAAACTAAGCATTTGGAGGATGGATGAGAAAATAATTTTTTCATTTGGGTAATGTTTCATTTGGTTAGGTACTATATTTTATTTTTATTTAATCCTGGGAAAGAAATCTGGATTAGTTTGGATCCAAGTCTTTTTAATATAAGGTACATACCATCCACTGAATGTTGTGAGTAGTTAAGATAAATGGTATTGGTTACTGTTACATAAATGAATTTGTAATCACAGCATCAGCCAACAGATAGCTTCCAGCATTATTACTGTTGTACATGCTGCCAGTGTTCAGTAATTCTGAGGTACAACAGGTCTTGAAAAATCTCAAATTGTCTGACAGACCTTAGGACATCTGCTGCATGTCTAACTAGGAAGAGAAAGACTGATGAGCGTACAAAATCAGAGAATCATTAAGGTCCAGATTTAAAGCCACAGCCATGTAAAAAGTAGGACAGAATGGGGCATAAACACAATGAAGTTAAAAAGAGAAGCTTATAAGACACAGGGAAAAAAAAAAAAAAGAAAGAAAAAAAAGAAAAAAGTCCTTGGAACAAGAAGAATGAACACTTAACTGCAAATACATGGGCATACCACTTTGTACTGCTGGCCATGAGGATATGGCTGTACAAAGTTGTGGTGTACCAGGAGTGCCATGAAGCTTTTAGACCTTCAACTCATGAAAGCAGAAATGGTGAGTCTCTACTTTTTACTTTCCAGTATCCCATTTGCATGAGGAAATGAAAATGTAGCCTTCAATAAAAATGTCTTTTTTGATGAGTATCTTATGCTACAGAATTTTTTTAAGAAAATGCTCATATATGACATACTTGGCAACTATTTTCCATTGCTCTAAACGTGTATATATCTTTCTTATGCAGTCACTTAGTACATAACTCCAATGATATGTTTTTCCCTTTACACTTACAGTAAGTTAGTTTTCATAAGGATGAGAAAGTGTCTCCTGAGACAACACATTGCTGAGAAGAATTAGAACACCAAAGGTAATAGATCTCTTAATTTAAGATAGAGCCACTTGCCATTTCTGTTCCTTTAAAAAGCAGTCAATTCTAATTATAGAGATTTATCTTGGATTAAGGAAGAAAAATACGAAAGTAAGCACTGCTGTTTCTACTATAACTCTAGGGTTAAGCCTTTTCTAAATGGGAATTATGCTTAGTGAGGACAGTAAAGTGCCATCAAATTCTGAATTAACTGTTCATATGATGGAAACTTTGTTGTTCTGAAACTATTTTCCTTTTTACTGGCAATTACCACTATTGGGGAAGAAAGAAAGAAAGTAAGGGGGAGATGCTTTTTGAAAGGAGGAAAGCACTTCTAATAGTTCTTGTAAAGTTGTTTCAGTTTAGTACACAGAATATCAGAATTCAAATGGAAGAAAACACTTGTGATCCATCTTAACTTGAATATTTTTAGAGTCCAATGCAGACAGCAAATGTTTCAATAAAAACTACAGACACTATGGTTGAAAAATATTAACACAGAAAGAATCACTTTTAGTGCAGTTTCAAAGACAACTGTTGCATTTCCTCATCTTCCCCTTTTGCTCATGTCCCTGGAATGTTTTTTATTTTATCATATCTTCCTTTTTTCTGATAGTGTTTGTTCTCTAAATGGAAATTCTTTAATACTCATCAAGATATCTGGTATCCTTCCCTGAGATATCGTTTATCATGGACTCTTTATCACTTTCCTTATCTGGGCCACAGATGTGCTGGCCCGTATTTGGAGACCTCATTCTTTTCTGAGCTATCAAAAAATCTATGGGGAGGAACGGGACAACAAAAATCAAGCCACCTCCAAGAAACAAGGATTCACAGTCTTTGAAACTTTAAAAACCTTCAGTTCTTCGTTTATTATTGTCACCCTTTTGTTGTAGGAAATGTGATCTGACTTTATTTAGTAAAGTAAAACATCAGCTTTATGCCAAACTTTCTGATATTTCATTGTTACCCATATGAGGAGAGTCGTAGAAATTATGTTCTACCTCTCTCAAAAATCTTAGTATTGATATTGCACAGCCTGCAATATTTAGCCCTCAGTCTGGTTCTGAGGCAGAAGTAAGGAATCAGATTATGTTTTTAGTGTATTTTATTATGGGTATCTGTGATCTAACCCTGAAAACTACAAGCATCTCTTAAAGCATATATTCATACAATATGAAGCCAGAGAAGACTTTTAACATCCTCTGTTAAATGTAAAAAACCTCCATATATATATATATTACTAACATGTTTTGAGTATTTTCTGTAAGCAGCTTAGGTAGAAGACTGGCACATGGACAATATAATAATCTGGAATTAAAATAAATATCGAGAACTAAACAATATCTATTTTATTTTTAATGTTTTATTAATCGGTGTTCTCAGACTAATACAATACTGAATGATTTGAAGTTGTATTCCTTCAACTTCATTATACTTTTTTACTGATAGTATTATTCTTGAGTTTCTTAAAACGAATATGCCTAGAGTTACATTTTCTTAAGAAAATAACCACAAAATGAGAAGTCACCAAGAAGGAACTCCTGAACAGTATCTGCATGTACAAAATGAAATTATTAATACATGTGAAAGATCAGTGCAAATTTGTAAGAAGTATATCCAAAGTTATTACAATGCAATCTAAATCAACTTCAAAGAAAAATGTGGGTAAGTTTAACTGCAATGGGTTATCAAGGTAGTTGGCTGAGTAGAGATGACAGCTGAAAATCTGTTCATATATTGATCAGCTGCAAGAAAAGAAAGAACAAACAAATAACGAGCTCTGTGGCAGTGCAAACACCCATTTCAATTTTGCCTATTGGGCATTTGGTATGTTATTTTTCTGAGTAATGCATGGAAACATATGCTCAACACCAACTTGCCCAGGCGTGGCCCAGAGGATGCACTAAGGACGTAAACAAGAGTTCAGAGTCTTTGCCTAATTACCGAAATGTATCTTCAGGAGATCAGACTCTATTATTCTACTAAGCCTCTTCCAAAGATCAAGGGCAGGGATGAAAAGAGAGACTCTGCAGCATGGTGGGAGGTAGTGAGAAGTTTGCAGAAGACTTCAGAATCTAAATGAGCTGTCCTCAGATCTCCATTTCTCCAGCACCAACAGATTGGATGAGCACCCAAAGTTATTTTGCAACTGCAGCAGGGACTGCACCTCTGTGGACACCCAGGGAGACACCTACATAGCACCACGAAAATCCTGCATCATACCTATAGAAGTGCTGAGGCTATGCTGGTCCCACACAGAGATGACGCTTCTAAAGAAGCACAGGTGACAAGGAAGTGCAGTAGTGGTTTCTCCTGGAGGCTGGAGAGGAGCCTGTCCCAATGTGTATGGGGCACTACCCACAATCAGGTGTTCTAGGCCCTGTTTGGGGGTGTATTTTACTTTTTAACTGATTTCACACTGTGCTGCTGTATTTTCCCAGACTAGTGCTATATTGCAGTTTCATGCTGTATTCCAGTTCCATTTAATGAAACTATTTGTTTCGTACCAAAATTGGGAATGTATTGTCCAGTGAGTGATCCTGAGAAAAATGTTTCTCTTATTTTTGGAGGAGTGGGAGTATTGAGCTGGTTTAATTCAAGTTTTTAAGAACTCTTGAGTTCTGATCTTGGCCCTTGCTACTATTGAAAACTCCTGACAGAGCACTCAAAATACTGTGTACGCTAGGAAAAAAATATCTCCAGTAAATAAAGTGGTAGCAACTCAATATTATAGTCATTAGTAATCTAATTAGCAATCATTAGAAATCTAAAAGAGTAATTTTTTCCAGCAAACCTGAAGAAGGCTTCCAGAGTTAATGAATGATTCAATCCATAACTGGCCTGAAAGAAGTGTACTAAATACATTTGTTTAAGATGAGTACCAAGCTTTGTCCAGGAGGAAAATCTCATATTCTGTGTTTAAGTGTCACTGAAACAAGTCTGCCTGGAGTATGAAGCTTCTGGTAGCACTGTGACCCCTCTAGTCATTTACAGTTGAATGCTACTTAACATAGGGCTAAACATTTCTGAATTTCTTTTTTTTTCCCCCAGAATGTTTCCCTCACAGCATAATCAACTGTTTCAAGTTTCAGATTTGAAATTAACACACTTGATCAGACACAGGATTATTTATTGCTTTTTACAAAGTATAAATGAGAAACTTTCACAGCTCCAGTGCAAAAGTGAAAACAAAACCTGGCCAGATCTGCAGACTTATCCAGATATTAAAATGAAACTTCAGTAGTGGTATATTTTCTGCTGGAACTCTTACAGACTTCTTTAAAAGAGCTCAAATTTTCTCTGCAGTGGAACAACCCAAGGATCTGTAGCAAGCATCCAATATTGTTATTCATCTGTAACAATGCCAAGAGTAAAAGGGGAGAAACTGCTATTTAAAAGTCTGTAGAGACAGGACTTGGTTATTTTCTTTAACTCAGTGATGAATCTGTTTTTAATATATGTGGAGAACAAAGCAGTTCAGGCCATTACACTTTCTAAATAGAATGTATGAAGAGACACAATTTCTCATGCACTTGAATGAGGTGCTTGTAGGCAATACTTGTCTAGCACATCACCTCTTCAATTTTCAATCCCTGCATTGTAAACGGCTCCAAGTATCTACCACACTGAAGAACCATTTCCTCATCAGTGAGGAGATGACAGGTTATTAACTTTATTTTTTCTCTTTTTTGTTAATAAAATCCTTCATGGATTAAGCAAGCAGCAAGTTAATCACAATGGAAAATATGTAAGATTAAAGACAAGGCACAAAGACTCCTCAGGGTGCTTAGCTGTTCTATCTGCCCATTTAAAATCCTCCTCTGGCTGTGCTTGAGTGGTGTGATGTGCTAGGGTGAGCATGGATGGTGCACGATTCCTCCTGCTCTGCAGTCACATTTTGAGAAATGCTCATCAGAAAGTAAAGGGTGATAGTCCTTATACAGCAAATTCATCTGCAGTGTTTGATAGCTTGTCTTCAACCCTGGCACATCACAGTGGTGCTAATCTACAGGACCCATGGGTAAATTATCTCTATGCTGGATTCGATAGTTCAGGTTTGACTTTAATGTTTATTGTATGCATTGGCCTGCAATGTTAGGCTTTTTTGGTGGTTTCCCCTTGTTTTCCCAGAAGGGTTGAAGACATGAGGCAATCCCAGTCTGCTCTTCAAGCTGGGTCGCACCATCTAGCAAGTGCCTGATTTTATCCGATTGCACAGTGGTGCTTAGAGCCCATGAGGAATGTGGGAGTCCTGGCTTCAGTTTCTGACTGTGCTTGATGATTGAATCCACATGGCTACAAGGTATTTAGGATGGAGATAATCCAAATATTAATTGGATGCAGAAACTGGGAGCCAGAATTCCCTTCTCCCAGATGATTGCTGAATCAAGTTAGGTTCTGGAGCAATATTTATTCTTACAACTATGGCTTCATAGTCAGGATGTAACAGCAAATGATTCTCCATTTATTTGAGGAAAGAGATTTCTCCATTTATTTGAGGAAAAAAATAATTTCACTTTAGTGGAAATCTGTTGATTTTCACTGAATTGACCGATCCTGAGTATTTGTTCATCTTTTTTCTATATACAAACATTTTACCAACTTCCATCACAAGCCAAGAGGACTGTAGTGTTTCTCATCTTTATGGTTTGACAGTGCACATTAAAAGGGAAGCCGTTCTACCTTGTAATTTTTTTTTTTCCTGTTCTACAGAACAGAGTCTGCAAACTACAGTTACTGTGTTAGGAATATAGTCAAAAGAGATTACATCAGTACCTGAGGTGGTGAGTTTTAAAATTTAACCAAAGCTGCTTAAGGAGAATGTTTCTTTTTGTTTGGGTTTTGTTTTGGGTGGAGTTTTTGTTTTGGTTTGTGTTTTCTGTAACGAGCAATTTCCTAGTTTTGGTCTTTATTTCATAAATGATAACTAAACACAAGCATGTCTCTACTTTTTTTGAATGTTCCAGTACTGCTCTTTGCTTGAAACTTTTTTTGCCAGTTTACTGTTCAGTAATAGACAAGCAATAGTGATAATTATATACACATATATATTTACTATTCAGAGCTGGCAAATACACATATGGTGAATACGTTCTTTCACAAATATAGTGATGCTTATATTTGTAGAAGTAAGAGATACAAATAAGAAAAAGTAATGGGTACATTATGGAATTGAAATGTCAAGAAAGTTTTAGGCAGTTATAATGTAGTTATTGAAGTTGCAATCTGATGTTGTCATCTGTCCTGTGTTTTATGTTTATTTTCAACTTCCTAACATGGATTTTGCCTCGACTAACTGCAGTACACATTACAAATAAAATCTCTGCTACAACTATCAAACTAAATAAGCATAATCCACAGACACAGCATCTCAGGAGTATTATATTATGTTTATTAAACAGAGTTAATGTTCACCCTGTATGCTCCCTCACATGTAAAAAGGACCCTTTCTCAGTATTTACATGGCTTCATTGGTAGCATTATAATGCCAAAATTCTGTATATAATTTCTGATGCTAGAATAAATTGGACATACTTTTAATTGCAAATTAGTTTCCAAGCACCCCAACCTTATCAGTGTGTTGCTTTGTCCCACTCAGAAAAGCTCCCTTCAGTACATGATCAGCAGTGAAATTGCAGGGACTCACAGATAGATTTGAATAAACCCATTTCTATGAAGACATAAGGAAGAAATGATCAGAAGTTCAAAGGTCAGAGCTCCCTGTTTAATTTTCTAATGATTTCCAATTCTTGACAAGGTTCCCAGTATCAACATTCTGCTCAGTTATTTGCCCAGCACTCATCCTATTCATATTTGATATAGGATAATTAGCAACTGGCCTTGAGAAGTGCAGCCCTTTCTACCATCTGCATAATCAATGTTAGAAAGTTTTCAGCTTCCTAGAGATAGCCATGTATTTTCTGTATAGCTCTTGATTTATTAAAAGGGATGTAATGATCATGAAAAGTGTTAAACTTACAGCCTTCTATTGACAGTGGTTCTTTTTAGCTTCATTAGGTATGATGCTAACATCTGTCTGGTGAAATGGAGACCACCTGCTCATTTTATGTAAGTTCAAATACTCATCAATTGCTAAAGACCTATATATTCAGCACATTAAGCAGTGCCAATGATAAGAATGGAAGTATTTGTGGTTCCTTTTCAGTCTTGCAATTTTGTCTTTTATTGAACTATTATACTTTCTGTAATTCTTTGTAAGCAGGCAAGAGAAACAGGTCTTTGTGCTTTCAAGCTGGCAATTTAAATCCCACTAAGATACCAGCCTGAGGTGGCAGTGCTAGTTTCACGGAATGATGAGATGTGTAAATGGTTTGTAAACACTGGAAAAATAAGGACATTCTCGAGCATGACTTGCCAATAATAACAGGTGACATTAACATGAATTTACAGTAAATACCTATAAAAATAAACCCATTTTTTGCTGCTCTGTGACATATAAAATGATGCCTAATCTCTCCTTTCCCTTAAAAATAACCAATGGAGTCTAAACTCCTCTGTACACAGCAACCTTATCATACTTCGATATAATCATAGAATCATAGAATAGTTAGGGTTGGAAAGGACCTTAAAATCATGAAGTTCCAACCCCCTGACATGGGCAGGGACACCTCACACTAAACCATGTCACCTAAGGCTCTATCCAACCTGGCCTTGAACACCTCCAGGGATGGAGCATTCACAATTTCCCTGGGCAACTCATTCCAGTGCCTCACCCCCCTAATAGTAAAGAACTTCTTCCTTATGTCCAATCTAAACTTCCTCTGTTCAAGTTTTAACCTGTCACCCTTTGTCCTATCACTACAGTCCCCTGTGAAGGGTCATAATAATATGTATACATAATAGTCATACATAGTAGTATGTATAGAACTTAGTGTAGTAGATAGATAGATATAGTAGACAAATTAGTATCTTTAAGCACAACTATTACTTTCTTTCACATCTGGCAAGACTCTTTTTCTTTCTCCTAAGGGAATTTATACTATGATGAATAAAAAGAGAGAGATAAATGGTATTAAAGCTATGTCAGCCACAGCTAAACAAATATCTTTCTTTATCAAAAAGGCAGACCATTTCTGACATCTTAAAGAGACTTTTTTTTTTCTTTTTACAGGCTGCTCTAACAAAGTCCTAGAAAACTCTGCTACTATTAAATTAGTATGTCTGTTCAGCATGCTTGCATACCAAATGGGAATTTATGCTGTGTTAGCCAATAATGCACTTGCAGAATTTTTACCTTAATAGAAACAATGATCTTAATAAGCATATTAAATTGAAAACAGTATCTGCTGATGTGCATTTTATTTTGCTACTAACAGGCTGAATTACATGCTAAAGGTTTGCTGTCAAATAGAAACCTAGTCAGTCCATAAAAGTGATTTAATAACAGATTCCTGTAGTGCAGTATTCCTGCATCTCCCTTTAACTACTGCAGTTCTAAAATCCATCTTTTCTCATCTCGTTTACAAAAATGTTTCCCTTTTGAGCAGTATGAAAAATGAAAAGGGGTACAAACATGTAGGTGAGATAGTGAAGCCTGCCACATAGGATGACATAAAAGCTGTCCATATTAAAGGCAGTAGGAAAACACTAGTGAGGAGGAATTCTCACAAAAAGTACAGTCATATACACAATAAAGACACTGAAAATAGGCAATAGCATTGTCACTACTATGTATCTCCCAAACTGAATAAATTAAGCCTTTTCAGAGGGAAATAAATGTTTTTGAAATAGATGGTTAAACTTTGACTATTTAAAACCAAGTGTTTTCTTACCAGTTAAAGTTTGTTGAAGCAAGTGGAGGATTTATGACTGAGAAGCATCTGAAAAAAATGTTGCTTTTTAACTTTTTTGTCCTAGGAGCATACATTATAGCTGCATTGCATGATTTTTCCTTGTATTTAATCATTGTATTGTGTGATTCCTTTTCTACCTTTCCCATTCCAGGCAAAATATAATCTTGGAACCCAGCTCCGTAATTTTGATATGCATATAATTTTACGTAGTTGATGAATCTAGCATGCAATGGTAAACAGCAGGGAGGGGCACAATGGAAACTCATTTGTTAGTTTTCCCACTTGGAGGCAGTTATTTTTATAAATTACTGATATTGGACACTGTAGGAGTACCTTTTTTCATGTACACTGAAGTACTTCACTGGCCCCAGGAGTCACTAAGACTAGTGGATTTTAATAGTTATAGATCTTAAATGAAGGGTTAGAAATTGTTTCTTTTCATTACAATTACAACAAGGAATTAACCCCAAGGGTATCCACTTAATTTCATAATATATAGACTGGAACGCTAATAATGTGTCTCTTCTAAAATGTAATAAAGAAGCAACTGCCCCTTGGCTCCCTGGGGTAGATTTTTGTAAAATGTATTGCAAAAAATGTAACACGAAGAAGATTTTACGTTAACAAGCTTTGTAATGTCACTAACTCCAGTGCTCAGAGTGCTCTGAAGCTCATAGACACCAAGCATTGGCACTGTTTTTACAGCAGGAATTTAGTACCAGCATTTCTATATCACTTCACTGATACAGGTTAAAACTAAAACAGTGATAGGAGTGGAGAATAATTTACAATTAAGCACATAAAGAAGTGAAAGAGCAAAGGGAGGAAGAGGGAGTACAGCAGTACAAAGTAATTACTTCCTTCAAGGTCCACTTGGACCTATCCACCAGCCAAGTTTCCTGTGTTATTTTAATCTTCCATGCCCTATTGCAAAACAAACCTCGGCCTTACAATTGGCAGCAAATGAACTTCAGTACATTTACAGTTCCATTTGCACTTGTGAGTAGCAGAGTAGCCTCTGACCTCTCAGTCATTATGGATGGTGACTGTGGAACAAATTCCTGGCCAAGATCTTACTGGATCAAGCCATGGTTTTAAATCTAGGTTAAAGACATTTCTATTTGCTGATTATTTTAGTGGCTCTGAGTAGATACAGTATCCTGGGAAAGCTTTTCGGTGAAGACAGCAGAAAAGTACACTATACATGCCTATTCTGTACTGAAAGGAAAAACATGCAGTTAAAATAAAAGTCCATTTTGCTTTGGTTTGATTTCTAATCGTAATGATTCTAGGCATTTCTAATAGAGGTTCTAAGTTTGTTGCTTCTTAAAGAAAATTCATTAGGGAAGAAAGTGCTGACCAGTGTTTTTTAATTATGCATGATATGCCCAGATTTCTGTGCATCTACTTATGTTGCAAATGCTCTGTTTGCAGCAGAAAATTTAAATAAATTGCCTGAATAATCACAGGCATGTGCAAATGCTCAGCTGATGTGTTTTTACCCATCCCCTAAAATTGGATACCCCCAGAGTTACTTGAGTAAGAATTTTACCTATAATTTGTGGGTTATATGCATTTATTGGACTCCTATTCTCAAATGCTGGAAATCCAAAGTTATGATCTCTGAACTAACTTTTCTAGTTAAACTAATAGTTCCCATTCAGTTTATGTAAAATTTTCTATAAAGATGCAAAAACACCTGTCTTTAACAAAAGTTACTGTTCCTAACTGTCAGAGATATGCCAAGGCAAGAGAGAATAGATGTCTAGAGGGCTGCCAAGAAAAAGAATGGAAATTGAAAGAGTGAGATAGCACTGTTCACTAACACAGTGCATGGCAATACATCCAGCAGTACATTACAAGCAGAGGTGGGAATGCCAAGCACCACATATGCCTACAATTGACATTGTAGGGGCTTGACAGTGTCTATTTTAAAGGTTAGGAGATCAGATCAGAAAGATTACAGAATCGCAGAATGGCTGAGATTGGAAGGCAACTCTGGAGGTCATCTTGTCCAGTCTTCCTCCTCAAGAAAGGCTACCTAGGGCCAGGTGCCAAGGACCATGTCCAGATAGCTTTTGAGTATCTCCAAGAAGGGAAACTCCACACACTTTCTGGCAAGTCACACTTACAGTAAAAAGTGTTTCCTGATATTCAGATGGCATTTCCTGTTTCAGTTTGAGTCCATTGCTTCATATCCCATCACAGGGCACTAGTGAAAAGAGCCTGGCTCCATCTTCTCTGTGCACCCTCCCTTCAGTTATTTATACATATTGATGAGATCACCCCAGAGCCCTCTCTAGGCTGAACAGTTCCAGTTCTTTCAGCCTTTCCTTGTAGGAGAGATGCTCTAGTTCCTTAATCATCTTTGTGGCCCTTCTCTCTAGTATGTCCATGTCTCGCTTATATTGGGATGCTCAGAACTGGACATAGTGCTCCAGGTGTGGCCTGGAGTGCTGAATAGAGGGGAAGGATCGCCCCCTTTGACTTGCTGTCAATGCTTTGCTGAATGCATCCTAGAATAGGGTTAACCTTCTTTGTTTGTTTAAAAAACAAATGAACAAACAAGAAGAGTGCCTCTGCAACTGGCATTTTCAACTGGCAGTGAACTACAGTGGGTTGCTTCCTACTTAGATGCCTTTGACCATTTCAAGCCTTCCCTCACTTTTTTTTTTTCCTTAATTTTTCTGCTTTTCTTTTTCCATTTCTGATTTCCATAGGAAGTCACCTCAAAATTTTGATTGATAAGCTCCATGTAAAAACAACCCAAAACAAAGCAAAACAAAACCCCCCAGAAAATAATCTGCAAAAAAATGTAAATTTGTAAGTCTTGCCAGACAGTTTCAGTTAATTTTATTTTACTGTTATTAAATTTGGCATTTCTGGGCCTTTTTATTTTTTTCCCTTTATTGGCATTAAATTAAATAGGGGAAAGATTTACATAAGACAATTTACATTTTAACTTTCATCACTTTCTCCAGTTTGCAATGTTAATGTTCTTAAATGTATCCTGAAGCCAGTATACTCAGTAAGAACAACAAGAGTAAGAATGCCAAGGAAGAACAGGAGAGGCAGAATAGAAGTTCAGCCTGCAACTGAGATAGCAGCTGAAGGCTGAAAGTGTCTGAAGAGAATAGCTTCAGTATTAAAGGAAATGCTTGCAGCCATTTTTTTTCACTCGTAAGTAATTACTCATGTGCAACTGAGTAATAATTGCAACTGAAATCACATGAGTGATTTCAGCACTCAGAGTTATGATCACGAATCATAATCTAGATTTTAATGAAGGAAAAATTAATAAATAAAGTGCTATGGGTCTCTTCAAGAGCCGTTTTTTGCAAATGGTAAGTCAGAGTTGTTTCACTACAAGAAGTCAAGTTGAAATTCTGTATATGTTAGGAATTAAACTGGAGATCTTAGTGGAAGGGCATCCATTTCATTTCTTGATATGAAAGCACCCATGCTAAGTTTCTTTCATTTCTTCCATCTATTCACAAGTGATACAGAAATGAGTCATTTCAAGGGAAGTCTGTGTTATAGCAAGATAAAAAATGTGATGTACTTCACAGACGGTGTTATCTCCTCCAGCCAGATACAAACATAGATACTATAGGTTAGGTGCCAATTTGTTTCACACAAATGACATGCTGTAAATCACTTCTGCTGTATTGTCATGTATCTAGTCATATTGTACCCAGCCTCTGTGACCCTAGGATAGAGTCACTTGTAAGAAATGCATGGTTAAACACATACTATTAAAAATGGAAGTATCATAGTTGAGATCTGGAAGCGGACATCTGAAGCACTGACTATTCCACTTTATGAGTATTGTAATTTTTGCCCTTTTTTTTTACAGTACTAGGTAAGTATATCGGATTTTTTCCAGTAAGGATTATTATTTCTGTGATAGGCACCAGATGTTCTGTGGCCTTTATTCTAAAATCCCCATTCTTTTTAAATGCCTTTATTCAGCATGAAAATATGTTACTTGTCCATTTGATAGGTTTTTGAAAAGGCATAAAAAATGAAGTCATCATGACTACTATGGTCATGTTTTCATAAATAATTTTTTTTCAGAAACTGGCTGTAAAGAAAAATATCTACTGTGCACAGCCCAAATTGTGCTGGGATCTGTGTTGTGGAGACCATGAGACATCTATAGACTCCTACCTGCAGAAAGACCAATTTAGAAATCACAAAAAAAAAAACCTGATTTGGACTCTAAAGAAAGACAAGGAAGGGAATAATGTTTAAAATACTAGATCCATGTGATGCTCTCCGACAGGTTAAGTCTTGAAAATGCCTCATCATAGACTTCCATAGGGAGCCCATGTCAAAGGAATAGAAAAAATGCCATGATGTTTACAGTCAACATGGGGGTAATGCTGAATGTATAGCTGGAGGTGTGAAAAACAGGCTGAAGGGATGGGGATGTAAGAACATGTTTGGGATGCTGAAATTACCTTTCCCTTTGGAGATCAGAGGCTAGGCAAACTGCTTGTGATCAGTAATTTAGCATTGCTTAATTTACTCAAATTCTAGATCTTAGAAGACCCTATTGCTCCAGATTTTTTTTTCTTTTTTTTTTTTTCTTTTTTTTTTTTCAATATAGGGAAATCTTTAATAATTTAAATAATTTTT
>NDXB01000701.1:179933-199030 GCA_002631895.1 Agapornis roseicollis
TTTTTTTTTTTTTTTTAAACAGTCAAGTTACCAATTAAGAAAAAAACTGAAGTGAAATTTGCCAGCAGCAGCTTCCATTTCAGTTCAGTTCTAGATCCAACCTCTTTTACCATTGTCATCTCTTCCTTTCACCTTAAACAAATACGTTAAAAGGCCAAGGTATATGTACAGAGAGGGTCAACCAACCCAAACAATATTTTTAATTGTAGCCATGGGATATTCATCTCAGAAGACAGGCCATGGGGTCAAAGATTTTTCTTTTCTTAATTGCAGAAACCTTACACAGTCTTACCCCTAGGCATTCTTGCTGACCTACATTATTGATGTGATCTAACTCACTGGCCTTTTCTTACTTTACGTGGCACTTCACTGTCCTGCCCCATTGCTGTGTTTTCTGACTCTTTTCTAGTTGTTCTTTTTATTGCTGCTATTGTTCTTATGCTGCAAGCAAAGCTGAGAAAAATGCATTATGAAGCCTGGGTCCATCACCTCTTGTGGCAGTGGAAGCCACAGCCATGAAGATAGCAGTTGATTAATCCTGCAGGCCTTTATATATACTATTTCTCACCAAATACAATTTTTTTCTGTTTGTATGTGGATGCTCTTGGGCTACACATGACAAGAAGAATTTCTTCCCAGGACCCAGACTAATGCAATGGACAACTAATGCTGTCCTTTGCTTGCAACTTTCTAATAAATTTGCGATGGAGGAGATGAAGCTGGTGAATATTTGGAGTGTCAGGATGCTGAATATTGCTCATCTTGGAAGCATTGAGGGTTTGACCCATCCTGAAGGATCATAAAGCCACTTTCTGAATTATTTTCTCTTCCCATATTCAGATGAATTTTCTTTACTGCATACAAGTAAGAAATTTTCGAAGTATTTTTCACCTTGCCAAACTGTTCAGTTCAATTTTCATTTTCCCTAAAGCAGATCTACTAACACCAGTATCATGCACTCTAAGCAATGCTCTTCCCTATGCTTGGGTTGTTACTTTAAAGAGTTCATTGTTTTGCAGCTACTCATAGGCCAGATGCTCTTTGTCATAGTTGCTTTCCCCTAGCACTCAGCATGTATAAATTTGTATGAAGATTTACAGCAGTGGTTTAAGCACATGCAACTTCTGCTATTGCCTTTACAATTCCCTCCCCCCAAGGTTTCCTGGTGTAACTCATGTAAATTCCTAGCTGAACTAAAAAATTAAATCCTTAATAGTAAAATATCTATATTATCTGCTTGAGGATGATGAATTGGTGGTTTTGTGCAGGATTATGTACATCTTATGCACAGATGTTTGACCTTTCCTTTAGGCATGTGTTACTTTTGCATTTAGTGAGGTATGGACTTGGTGTTCCAGCAAGTGGTCGGATCAGGCCCTTTGAAGGCTTTGTATGTGCTTTTCTGTGGCAAAATCAATGCATGAGAGCAAATGATTGTACCTATTTGCGCCTTTACCCGTGTCAGTACAGTTCCCTATGAGCTGAGAGGAATCCAGCAAATAGAAGTTTTTTCAGGGTAGAGGGGAGGGAAGTTAATAGGAACCATATTAGTACAGCTGCTAGATGTGTAACATTTTATTAGCTCTGTGATCTTTGCTTGCTGTATGTGAGACAGCATTTGAAACTTTAGTCCTGAAATCAGATTTAGCAGCTGGGCTGCCACAGAGTTCAGTTTGGATTGGAAGCCAGAAGCAGCTGTTTTTACAAAGGTGAAATCCTGCATCAATCTGTCACTGATCCTGTTGATTTCACAACCTCTGTAGAGCTCTTACCTCCTCTTATTCTCAAAGGTACAACTTTATCTTCCTGAGGATCTTCACTTTGAGGAGTGGGAAGGTTGTTGTAATTCCCAGGTCAGGGGAGACTTGTTTTCCCAGCTTCTGATAAGCTTAAAGAGAGCCTGAGCTAGGATCAGTAGCTTGTTTGAGAAATGCAGAAATGTAAAGGAAGCAGCAGCATCTGCTGAATTCCTGATGATCCTCTTGGTTTATATATTACTAGTTTTAATTATTATTAGAATATATATTTTATACATTAGTTTTGGGGGGGTTTTTTAATGACAATGAGGGCTCTATTCAAAGTCTTTTTGTTTGACACATAAGTACCTAAAATTATGTGCAACTTACTTACTTTGAGCCTAGAAAACCTTGGAAAAGATGGAGAGATCTTCCAGACCCAAGTAGACATCCTGTGCTGCCTTCAACACTTTACTGCATTCTTCTGTGCCAATTATTTTACTAGGTTGCATCTCTGTGCCTTAAAAATTTGCCCTTTCCACTGCTACTGTGAGGGGAAGCAAGCTGAAGATAAAGTAACCTCATTGACTGTCAAAGGTCAACCACAGTGGGTCTTGTGCTGACCTCTGAATTTTATCAGAGACAATGTGGTAACACAGTCTTAAGTCTAAGCCTCACAAATTTCGGAGCATCTAAAGAAAGGCTGTGTTACAATAGTTTAAGGAGTACTTCTGGTAGTCTTTTAATTTCATTTTGCAGTAACAACAAATCATTCCATGCATAGTAATGATGAGAAAGACTGAAAATACTTTTTTTGAGTGGATATGTTTATTAATATTCCTAACTTATCAGTTACTTGCAGTGAGTATACAAGAAAAGCCCCAGACAGATGAGATCTATCCCTGTCTGCTCTGTGGTAACACATCTCTCTCTGTTAGCAAGCTCAGAATTATTCTCATAAAATCATATTTTGATTCTCCTGGGAGTATTTTCATAGTGACGTGGTAGTTCTGACAAACAGTTTTAAAAATCAATTTACACTTGATAGCAATAAAATTCAGATAGACATCGGGAAGTTTTCAAAGCAATTCTACCCTTTGCCATTCCATAATCACACAGACATAATCATGTTGCAGGGTGATGCTGTACAAAGATAACTAAGACAGTGTTGATATACGAAACAGAACCATTTTTGTAAAGTGGTCCTCTGCCAGAATAAATATGTTGTTTTCCTCATCAGAGTTGCTAAGCCCATCTAAGTATCCAGCAGTATGACTATACAGCTCCCAGTAATTAGCTATTTAATTCAGAGGTAGCAATTATTCATGGAAATTCAGTGTGTAAGATATACTTATCCTGGGAACATCCTCCTCATGGTACAGTTATGTTAATCATCTCAATTCTCTCAGAGCCTTCAGCAATGGAGAACATATGATGGTGGCCCTTAAGAATAAATATGGAGAATGGAAAATCTTCTAAGATGTAAATGGTTAAGTTGGGAGTGTTCAAGGAAGCCTGACTCAAAACAAAGCTGTGGTGTATGAAAGAGAATGTTTTTCACTAATGTAACTCTTCAAAGTTTTAATTTTCATTTTCAGTGCTACCAACCATGGAAGCTTCTGTTTCAGGCAAGATCAAATTGGAAACTCTGATGCTTAGCCAAAGAGCAACTCTGTAGTGAAAGCCTTGACTCTAGACACAACTGAGCTGGTATCTTAAAGTGTAAAATCATATTTTGAAACTGCTAATAAACCATCATACATAGTCTTAAATGGGCAATTTTTTGTTCTATGTAGTGCTATACTTTTGCTTGTATTAATTAGAACTGTCCTCATTTCTGATCTTTGCTGTAGCTTCTTCCTTCACCTCTTTCATTACTCAGCAGCAAGCTTGTATGTTATGTACAGAAGAAATGTTAGTCCTGTGTGAACAGCCTACATGTGGTTTGTGTACCACTGAACTTCACTTAATTGTATTGAAAGTGAGTGGAAAGTTGCCTACAGTTATACCAGCTATAGTATGAGATGAACATCACCTCTCAAGTAACATGGTATGGCATGTTGTGGCTAAGAATTACAGAGTACCCTGTTATGGAATGGATTCTCAGATCATAGCATTTTCTTCTGTAGCAGCTGCTGACAAATGTGTTAGATGTTAGATGTGATCATCTAAGTCATTTGGAAACTCATGGACTTTGGAAATGGAAGTTATCTTCTGTTATATTTTTCTGTGTATATGTATATACACACACACAGTGGCATAGGTACATCTAATCATTCAGCAGAAGTCAGTAAAAGATAAACCAGACATATTTCTTAAAGTGTCACGTGAAAGACAAACAACAAAGTTCCTAATATAGAATGGCTGTAGCATGAATGGACACTTTCATTCAGAAGTGGAGTAGACCTCTTAAAAAGTCTTCCTGAAATCCACCCAGCTTCCTTCTCATTGGCAATGTTTTTTTTAGTTCGTATCACCCATAAAATCAAAGGATCAGCTTTTATCTGGTTGCACAAGTACCTAGAAAAAGGAATCCTAAATTACAGCAGAAAGTAGATTCATTTCTAGCATTTGACAAGGTTCAAGAAGTCCACTGGCAATGCAATGTTGAATATAGTCCAACACATTCTCTTATAGTTGTATTTGACATTGCAGGATTTTATTTTTAATAACCTTAGTAACAATGCTTTCAAGATAGGTTTTCATCTTCATCATCTATTTGACACTGTCAGCAGTGAATGCCAAGTAATCAATAGTCCTGACCTAGGATTTATTTTGCAGCCCAAGATTGGCTTTAAAATTTGTCAGGTAGTATTTTTCCCAACTTTTTTTCCCCACAATGTAATGAGTAAAATCCTAGGATAGAAGAGGAAGATTGAGATGAAAACTGAGATTCTCCAGTCCATCTTCTTCCATTTCATTCACAAATATAGTGAAAGGTGGCAATAGCACACCTAGGTAATCTTTCCCAGAGGGCCCACTCCCGCCAACCCCCCATGATAAAGAACAAAGCTGGAGACCAACCCAATACTTCCAGCTTGTTCTCTTAGCAACAGAAGAAGCAGTTGCCATGCCATAGTTCACAGACACTACTAGAGAGCAGGCATGTAGGTCTTGCTATCATCTTCCAAATCCCCTATTTTTAGAGTGGGTGATTGGAATAGAAAACTGTACCCTCAAATGCCTGCTTTTGATTGAGGAGGACCCAGCGGACACAAGTAACCTGAGACTGTATGGAAAAGCAGGCAAACCTAGGAAGACACAGCTTGCAAGAAGAGGAACAGTGTTTCCCTCCTGAGCTGCTCCTGAACTGCAGAAGTACCAGCAAGCACATTCACTGAGGATTATTTTTTGGTTTCGTTTTTGGTTTTTTTGGGGGTTTTTTGTTTGTTTGTTTGTTCGTTGTTGTTGTTTTGTTTTGTTTTTTTAAAGTAGGTGTTTGGGGGTTTTTTTAAAGCAGGTAAATGATGAGATTTTGAGTAACTTAAAAACATTTCTACTAAGACTTCAGAAAGAAATCCTTTTGTATCATTTTCTACACCTTCTTTATCACCCTTTAAGTTCCCACTTCTGTGAGTAACAGACCTTTTGCAGATGACAGTACTAAAGGATAGGGAGATTAAAAGATGCTGATGTTTTGAGAATAAAGGCTGGGACATTAAAAGAGATATGATATGTATATTCATATGTTGTATTTACGTTTGACACTGAACTGTAATATATTTTAAACAATTGCACAGCATTTGTTTCGTATGGGGTGGCATTTGTATGGTAACTATTTTATGCCTGTAAGAATAAATGTGTGGTTGAAACAAAGATGAAGATGCCTACTACACAATATTTCCAATTTAAACTGCAGAATTAAATACAAACATAAAAGACTTTTTATTATTATAATCTCCTTGCTTGGTAGAATGATAACACATTTAAATACAAAATAGCAAAGGCTGTAATATCACTTTTTTTCTGCTAAACCTCTTTGTAAGATTGTGTATCTCTAACAGGAAAATGTCTGAGAGGCAAATAGTTCCAAGATGAGGTTAAATGAATGAAAGTCGTGTGGATTTCCTGAAAACTGTGAGCTTCACAAAACTGTTACATATTTTACTAATGCCTTCAATCGGCAGAAGTGCAAGTCCTTATCTTTGTGTATAAATTTGCTGTGATTAATATTAAATATTGTACAATGTTTAAAGGATCATGGCCTCAACTAATAAATATGGAAACATTGTAAATGTCTGGTTTCCATTTAAAGGAATTAGACATGTAGCAGCAATTGCTCTGTCTCTTAGAATGGTCCCCTAAAGTCCCATCTGAGTTGCTCTCTGGGCAGATGTCTTTGCTCAGTGTCTAAAATGACACTAGATACTGTTGTTTAAACACAGAATTATTCTCACTGCTCATTGCTTGGCTGCTCCTTGTGTCTTACAGGGGCAGAGAAATCTCAGATGTAATTAGGCAGCCCTGGGGATTTGCCCAAGAGTGCAAATCTAAGTTGTGGCTTTTCCCCAGCTGTTCCTGAAGCTTGCAAAAGGCCTGGTGGAAAGCAGCAGTTTAGAAATCTTGTTTTAAAAGGAACATGCACCAGAGGATGTTTCCACTGTTTGCTATCAATCGGTGCTTATGCTGGTCCATCCTCTTTGTGCAAAAGGATTTTGTATCACAGCCTTTGATCTACATATTGCAAGAGACTTGCTTGTCCCCCCCTTTCTACAGATAAATTGCTCCAGGGAAGAGACACGTACTGTTAAAACAAACCCCAAAATAACACAAATAAAAAGACACAAATAAAACAAAACCTCAAAATAACCCCAAAACCCAAACCAAACAAAAAAACCAACAAAAACCAAACCCAAAACCCAAACAAACAAACTAAAAGTATCCTTCTCGTAATTGTGGAAAAGTATATTAAAAAAAAATCTTGAGGGAGATTTTCTGGTGTATGAGCACTGTGCTCTCCCAAATGTCATAACATCTGAGTTAACCACCAAGTGCACATTCATTTTTTTCTGTATTCTATGAATTAATACAGCAGAATAACTGTGATTTTGACCCTCCACATAAGCTTGAGGACATATATGAGAAGAGAGTCTGGCTCATATCACAATAAAGACAGGTAAAACAAGAATATAAAATTGGGCGCAGAGGTGAAAAGTGTAACTGCAGTTCACCTGTATTCATTCTGTTTTGAACAGGGATTCCAGAGCTTAGATATTTTTCAGCAAAGAAATGCTGGTATAGCAAAAAAGAAAAAGTATAGTACATTAAAATAACTTATTTTAGCATTTACTTTGTATTGAAATGATCATTAAAAAGCTTTACAAGGCTGATGTTAGATAGCTGCCAATTTTGCTAAATATGAGCCAAGTTATAATTTCAAATTAATAATGCCACAATATTGTACCAGGGTTTTAATAACACCTCATGCATGAATTTGGTCAATAGCTTTTCAGTACTGTAAAGGTATTTAGCTACCTAAAGGCACCTTTAAAATGGACCTCTTTCATTTTGGCATTCTACCAAAAACTCAGTCAGAGATATGCCTTTTTGCATCACCAAATTCTGTTTATTTTACAATAAAGAACAGTTAGACAAGATTTGTATTATTCTTTAGGTATAGAATGACAGTTTAGGGAAGACTTTCTTTAGAAGTTTTTCAGAGAAGGACATGGTTTGTAGTTAAAATTGTCAGGAGTATTGTTCTAACATGCTTTAAAAATGGATATATTAATTGCAACTTCATTTTGCAAGTATTAACTTCAGAAGGTTATCCTCAGGTGCATGAGGAGGAGAACTGGAAGTAGATAAAACCCATGGGTTGAGATGAGAACAGCTTAATAATTGAACTGAAGTAAAAGATAATAATAGAAATAAAAGAATAATAATAATAGGAAAAAGAGAGAAGGGGGAATAAATCCCAGGAAACACAAGTGATGCACTTATGCAATTGCTCACCACCTGCTGACTGATGCCCAGCCCATCTCTTGGCAATGATCAGCCCCTCCTGGCCAACTAACTACCCCCCACATTCTATACTAAACATGGTATGGAATACCCGTTTGGCTAGTTTGGATCAGGTGTCCTGTCCCTGCTCTCTCCCAGCTCCTTGTGCCCTTCCGGCTTCATTTGCTGACAGAGCATGAGAGTCTGAAAAGTCCTTGATCATGGTGAGTGTTACTGAGCAACAACTAAGAACATCAGTGTGTTATCAACATTGTTCTCAGACTAAAGATAAACACAGCCCCGCATCAGCCTCTGGAAAGAAAAGAATAATTATTCTAGCCAAAACAAGGACAGTAGAGTATATGAATATTAATTTAATGTTACTGTTGTGAAACCTTGCCTCAACAACATCACTATACAAATGTTTCTAGGTAGCCCCTTTTCAAAGTTCAACTAGAATTTGGATTCACAAAATATACCTCTTTCATTCTGGCATTCTACCAAAAACTTTTGTGATATTGACATTAGTGGACTACTTTTATTAGATATTCAGCAGGATTGATTGGTTTACTTTAACATACACCAAATTTGCTACAATAAAGATTTCCACCAGCTCTTTGTTTTTTGCACCTCAAAAGGAGGATCTATTTTGGATCTTTATGCTTAAATCTCTCACTGGACAAATACTTGTGCTTATTTTAGGATATAAAAATTCTCACCCTCCACAGTCAACATAGTCCAACACTTTTTTTTTAATTCTCTCCAAATTTTTGTTTCCCTTGCTTCTGCAATTTGTGTTTGTCTGCTGTCATCCTGCTTATTTTTAGACAATTTTTGTTTTCCAGAGGCTGATGTTACTTACATTCAGTATATTCACTTGCTTTGCCTCGTGTAATGTTGCTGCCACAGTGAATAACCTTAAAGGACAGGCCTCTGAGATTCCTGTCCTTTTCTCAGCTTAATTTTAAGCTATCCTGGGAAAAGAACAGTGTCTGTTGGTTTTACTTTTTGTTTTCTCCTGAATGCAGATGACCCATTGTAAGAGAAAGCAATGAGCCATGCTCTGTTACTGAATGCTGCAGAAGTCAATGTAGAAAAATGAACAAACTGATTCTCTGTCCTTCACTATGATTTGTACTATCCCACTCTTTATTGAATTAAATGTGCTAATAAAGGACTTATGTAGCAGCTAAGAAGGAGTTGGCTGTCATTTGTCAATTAATTACCCATGAAAACTGATGTTACATGGTAGTAGTAATCGTACCCATGGTGTTAGGCATATGCTACATAAAAATGCAGTCACCTTGAAATAATATGAGCAAATTAGATAGTAACCTACAGAATACTATTAATAATGCAGTCCTGAGTACTGCAGAACTGAAGTTTGTCCCTTAATGGCCTATGGATAGATCATGGAATATTTTATTTTTTAGGTCAAATTTTGTGTATTCGTTGCATTCAGAGTATAGAAGTTTATACATCTGAGAGAAGTAGAGATGAGCTTGTAGTTGAATTACCTGTTGCTGCCATCACAGGTGGTGTGGGGGGCAGCAACTTTCTCACTTCAGTGTATTCATTATATGTAAACGAGGGATAAGGATTGCCTTAGGTCAGGTTGCTCAAAGGCTGTGGTCTTGCACAAAGGCATAACAAAACTGGGAAACATTGCCATCACCCGTTCTTCCACCCAGCTGAGGCAGCAATAAGGGCCACCCAGCCTGCACCTGGTAGCCTAATCACCCCTATCAGTAGCCTATCAGGATGTTATACTTCACTCATTAAGTCCTTCACTACATATATCATGGTCTCAGGCCTCATTCCTACAGTGATCAAATTGGTTGGGCTACTTTAATTCTAAAATCAGGGATTGCTCTCTTACCAGGTCTTACATGCATGAAGTAAGTTTAATGTTTCTTTGGAGAGGGCAGGGGGTATGAGGGTTTGCAGCAGACAGGCTGTGGAAAACCAAGTTGTAAAGGAAGTTAAACAAGCATTGGTAGAACTTGTATTGACTTCAATGGCTAATGTATGCAGCAGGAGAATAAAGGCCATGATATGATACTGTTCTCCTTGCTATTCACTTTTTAAATCAGACTAATACAAAGAGAGAAAAGGTTCTATGCAGTATGTTACAAGTTATATTATGGCCTTCAAGTAATTTGTGTTGCATTAGAGACTGCTGCTGAAGGACCTTAGAGAGAAGATGGTACAAACCACAGGTATGTTTTGGGCTGGTAACACTTACGTGGGTTTGCTCCTGACTCTGGAATGAATGATAAAACTTGGGGAAAAAAGCAGCTATGGTATATAAGTACAGCAATATAGCCTTAGAGGTTGTATAAAATATGTTGATATATCTGCTTCTGTCTTTTACAGTCCTGAATGCTGAAAGTATTCTTGAACCCCCACTATGCTAATGTCATATGCTGTTAGACACCAACTGTTGCCTCTTTTTAGCAAAGTCGTTGACTTAGTGAACTTTTTCTTTTCCTAAGGACTGGAGCAGATATTGAGTTTGTTCAGACTTTGTTGCTGGGGTGTCCAACAATGAATGCAAATAATAGCACGTCATTGTTTGTGTTTGGGTTGCCAACAACTATTGTCTTTCATGCAGGGAAAGATTAGGCACTTCCCAGAAAGCCTCCAGTCAACACTTCTAGGTGAAGGATATGAGTGAATAGCAAATATGACCACAAAGAGGTTGAAGTAGAAACAGCAGTATGATAACCTAAAGCCTGTTTAAATAAAAGGCAATACACTTGTTAACTGAAACTGTCTTTTGGCTCCAGAAAGACAATGCAAGAAAAAAAAACGATGACACTTCAGTTTTTATGTATCAAGTTAGCTAATTTTTCAATAGGCTTTGAGCAGAAAGTACAGTGAGTATCTTGGTAAGACCGTTGACTTTTGGTTTAGTTAGATTTCTATGTGTGGTGTCTGACATGCATAGGTAAAATATTTTCATTATCACCCCACCTCACATGCCCCCAGTAAAAAAAAACCACTTTAATATGAAAGTAACAGTAGAAGCCACAATATACTTTTGTTTAGAAATTTCATCTCTCCAACTTTAACCAATGGCTTAATAAATGAAAAATAATATGCACGAAATGGCAAAAATTATGCCCAGGCATTAATTTCAGAGTCAGAGCTATTTGGATGCAGCTATAAGTGTAAGAGTTATGCCAATAACTAAACAATTCGTTTATTCTAGCTTTGTTGTTGGAGCATTTTACACTTCAAGTATATTATATGCTTCTGATCATACACTGTGCACTGTGTACTCTTTGTAATTATGCAGTCATCTAACTCGTTGCTAAGGTTGAAAAAGGTAACTGCCACTAGGAATCTGAAAAAGTGAATTAATTAATACATTTCATTATGTAGGAGAGAACTGTCAAAGTTCCCATTTTATGTTGACTTCAGAAATATGCTAAAATGCTGCCCTTTGGAAAGAAAAAAGTATCATATTATTTCAGCTGTACTGACAAAAATTCAGTTTAGATTTTATTCCAAAGTCATATATGTGTCTCATGTTGAAATCTGGGCTGTAAATGGTGCTACCTTTGTGCAGCAGAACAGAAGTTAGCAGCCTCTGGAAGCAAATAAGCATAAGGTCAGGGTATAGGTAAAGACTATGTTGTATAGAATGTGAAATAAAACACTGTCAACCTTGAATAAGCTGTAGCAGATATGTTCCCATATAGGATGTATGTTAAGCAAAACTTCAAATTTGGCCCACTAACTAAAGGAAACATTGCTGTATTGAGACTTATTCCCAAATCAAGCACTCTGGTGGTCATTTCATGTCAGAGCCCAGAACTGGGGACACTGACAGTGTGTTCTGGGCATCCAGTGTTTCTGTAATTGGCTTATTCTTCCTTGAGCTGAGGGTTCCATTGCTAAATCCTTTCTAGCTGATTCAAAGCAGGGACTTCAACCCCAAGGTGCCAAAAGGGTGACTGCCTTAATTTTCCTGTTGTATCTCCATCTCTGTAAGAAGCTTTCAATTGGACTACAGGAAGTAAACCACTGTTTCATTTCGTATTGTTTTGGCTTTTTTCTCTGAATACTGCTTTAAGAACACAGGTTCTAAGTCCCTACTGGCAGTGAACATGGTTTATCTGTTTTTCAGACAGCCAGACAGAAGCACGAGTTTCTCTAAAGACAAATGGTATGTCAGCAGCCAATTGCAGAAAAGATAAAGGACTCCAAAAGCTGTGAATATTGCAGTCAACTATCTGGGGCTTATTTAATATCCTTTATTCCAACTTCTTTCATCACTTTAGTCTTTGCTACTCAGAATATAAGTAGTTCAGTTGAATGCATTCACAGAAGTATGATACAATAACTTCTGCCCTATTCCAATATAGAATGGATTACCTATATGTCTTACTTGCCCTTCTACTCTTCTTCTGTTTCAATAAAACAAGTCCCCTATCAGTCTTTCCCATTTCCTACTTTGATCATCATCATCTTGTCTCCTTTAAGCTTCTGTGAACAGGAACTGAAGATAAAATGTGTGTTTATAGATAGCATTTTAAAGCAGCTGCAATTTCAGTGCTGGACCAACCCTCTGATTAGACAAGTAGAAAAGTTGTGACATATACTCTATAATAAATGTCAGTGCAAAGAAGAAAAAAATATCCTATTAGAGACAAGCAATAGCCAGGAAGTAAAAGAAGAACCTGTGTCAAAAAGCAAAACAAAAACTCAAGAGCAGAACAGAAGTTCAAGGGTGACAAAGAAAAGGATCACAGCCCTTTTGGTGAGTAAATACTTTTAGACAGGTATTGATCTAGTGGGGGAAAAAATAGTATACATTCTCCATTGTGAAATAGTGCTTTTTGGTGGTGATGCATGGGGGAACAAGGTTAACAGTAGTGAAGAGGAACAAAATCTTTTTCTATGGTTGGAAAGCATTTTGAAACATCAAGGTCCTTTTTGTCTTTATTTTCTAACGTCCAGTACCCAAGCCTAAAAATCAACAAATGGATCCTCTTAATTTTTCAGAAAAGAAATAGTAATCTCACTGAAGTCAGCAAAAAACTTCTGCCATTGATATAACTGGGGCCAGGGCCTCACTTCTGGCTTTACTGTTATGAACTGTAATCTGGTGCTGACGGCAGAAAAAACCATAGCAACAAGAAATATGTTGCAAAAGCTCCTGTCTTCTGTTGTCTTCACTTTTCCTTCTGTTGAAGATGGTACTGTGGCTCAGTGCTGGGCTTAGACTACGTGGTGTGTGTTATTTTCTACCAACTGGACTAGTTGATCTGGACTCCTTTAATCATAGCATGGGATCATTTGCTAATGGAAGAAGTTGAATATGCATAGGTATAAATGGGTGAGTTTTCTTGTATTCTAAGAGGAAATTATACACTAGGTCTTGTCATTCCCCACCCCCCAACTGTTCAATTATTCCTTACCTGTTGAGCGAAAACTGATTAAGTAAGGAGTATTAAATTAAATGCTACAAGAAGGAGAGCATGGGTGTGGAACAGCACTGGCTTTGCAATAATGTAATAAAACAAAGGGGATGAGCAATAGAGAGAAATGGCAGGAAATATATGATACCAGACAGCAAAGCTCACTCTATTCCCATTAACAAAAGCAGGTCTGGAATAATCTCACACATCTCAACTAAAATACACTAACCTTGTATTGGCATGAATTGAGTCAAGCTTATTTGGTCAGATCCTGCATGCTCTGCCACTCCCTCTTGTAAGAGAATGCTTGTTTGTGTACTGCCTTGTAACTACAATTAAACAATTGTGATAATCTTTCAGTAGTTCAGGACAAATATCCACAGAGAGCTGTAAGAAGAGCCCACAGTTTTTTCCCTAATTCCCCAAAGCCAACCAGGTATCTTCATGATCTCACAAATGGAGGAGTTACAGAATTAAATTTCATTCCTTACACTGTCTTTGTTCAGCTGGATGCTTTCAATATGTCTTGCTGCCTTTAGCACCCAGGACTTACACATTTCAGTATAGTGAGCAGATTCACAGCTGTTGAGACAATGTTTTTCTGGAGCTACCACTGTTTTCTTACTGAGAGTATAACCTATTGCACTTCATCCTGGGGCACATAGCAGACAGCAGCGTGTTGATCCACCGTTAAACATGGTGACACTTTTGATCGTTCCTTTTTCCTGTTTTGGACAATAACCAAATACTGATTGTTTGACATAAAAGAACACTTCCCCTTGCCTGCTTAGGCATCATCACCATTCATAGAGGAGAAATGCAGCTTTTCTGTAAAACAAGGGGGGCACAAAATCACAATGGAATATATAAACCTTTAGAATTAGTTTTAAGTAATGTTAAGTTTGATGGCTTTGTAACAGTAGCAATGGAAAATTACTGAGGTGCATGATACATAGAAAAAAATAGAGTGCAGCTAGACAACACACTGAAAATTCTTGTACAAGATAAATCGTTGTAGTTGACATAGTTTTAAGAAAAACAGTCTAGAAGAACAGGACACGGGGATAAGATGTATCTGGGAAGGGCAGGTGTCCAGGATGGGCTACAGTTAAACTAACTGATAAGTAGGAGGATAGGAGGATTACTATGTCTCTGGTGCTAACAAACCAATTAGACCAGTATGAGCATCTACTGCGTGTGCTTCAAAGGCTGCCAGGAGTGATGAAGATTGTTGGAAGAAGAAAAGGACCCTCAGAGACCACTATCACGATTCTGTATGCATGCAGGGAACTTTCTGGAAAATGATTTAATCCATATGTAGCCTCATGAATATGTATGTATGCCCAGGGACTATAGAAGGATGGCTTGTGTAGCAATACGAGGACACACGTTAGGAGGACCTATCCCCCGTGCCTCCAGGTGCTGCAATAAATACCCGCTTGTCAGCTTGAAAACTTTGTGGCAAGTTTGTTCCCGGAGTTTTCTCCAAATCTGTAAGCAACTGGTGCTGGGTTTTCAAGGTAGGTAGATTTATGAGGCTGAATGCAACTTTGTACCTACCAACCATGGAGTACGTCAGTCCATGAGGAAAGTGTCCTTTGCATGTTGGTGTTTGCTAATGGATACATTCTTAATTCTGCTGGTGTTGCTGACTCTTACAGGAAGTGTACTGGCTAGTATGCACACCATTTCAAGAGCAGCCTGTGTCTCTCTAGTGAACAAAGACCTTAAAAAGCTGTTCTATTTCTGAACTTCACTAATTGCAACTAGCTGGTAGAAGACTCCTTTCAAATTACTGAAAGTTGTAAAGTAGTGTGTAAAGAAGCAAACCAAACAAGGCTGGTGTTATTTGAACAATTTCCAAGATCCTAATTCTTTTGCTCCAAAGAAATGTATTTTATGTTTCCTTTTCCTGACAATGCAAATCAAATATTAACTGATTACATTTCAATGTAATCATCATATTCTAGGGAAGGGCTGAGGAGCAGACAGAAAGAAGAGTTGTTTGTTTTTACCAGGGTAACCAAGAGCCTTTCTGTGTGTATGTTTAATGAATGAATCAGTCTACTTTAGCACACAATTTCTTATATTGATAATTATTCAAGAAACAATACTGCCTTGGGAAAATCTATAGTAATAAAAAAGAAATCTGGATGGGCTAAATAACCTTTTCAGGCAGGTATTTATCTCCAAATGAAGCTAATTTTTGTAAAGTTTCTCTTATTTAGAAAAAGCACTATTGGATGGTTCAAAAATAATCAGATTGTTAGCGTTTAGAGTCTGGAGTTTAGGGTGGCAGTAAAATAAAGCACTATGGGATGATATCCTCAGCTGTATAGCTGGAAAGATTGTTAGATTTTACGTATAATGTCAAAGTGGCAATATGAGCTGAATCTATGCATCTGTACTCAAGTGACAACTGTTACTATTACAGCATGAACAGATAGCAGGTTCTAATTAAAGTTACAAGCCAGAGGGAATAGGCATTAAGAAAGGAAAGAACAATTCCATGAATAAATTGCACTTGATTTACTAGTTCAGAAAAAAGGTCTAAAAATTAGTATCCAAAATTACTTTAAATACAGCATCTATCAAACCACTGAACAATAATCAAGTTGACCTAATTGGAACACTTACAGCTATAAGCAGCCTGTAGCATTTTCTTATCTTGACGTGGGGAGACCAAGTAGTCCCCTAAGTGCCCAGTTAATCTACAACAAACTTTTGCTAAGACCTAGAAGAAACTCCCTGCACTAGCTACCTGCTTACTTTAGATGTCAGATTATCTGGAATGTAGCTTTTTGTACTCTCTGCATGAAAAGTAACTTCTGTGTGCATGACATGAGTTGGATGACAACAGATTCTCAGCAAATTACACAGCCCTTTGTAGGAGCAGTTTTGCCCATAAAGGTAGGTTAGCCTTCTTTATATGTAGGTGTCACTTTTACTTACACTTTTGCTTACTTATTCTTAGTATTCATTCAGGCCAAGAGTTCTTAAAGTATGAGACAAACACTGATACATAGCTTTTTAAGAGTGGACAGAAGCCAGATTCCTTAAGGGATGGTGAGGAATATGATGCTGCATGTTTAACCAGCACCTCTGGATAGGTAACACTGCCTTACTGGCATCGATCAGAGAAGGGTGAATTTAGCTTTAGAGATAGCTTTAGAAAGCTGGGCTAGATAATTGATGGGAAGCCACTGCTAAGGGAAATCACTAACTTTCTTTCGCTAGGTGTATTGACAGTTTCCTTCATTTTTCAGTGGTTTTGTGAGTGGTATAATTTTGGTTCACGAAATAAGTTGTTTTGGTTAAATTCAGATTTGAAAATGTGCTTTGAAGATTTCGGGACATGCATGTAATGATGAATTTGTAGAATGCTTTCACTAAGTATATTGTGATCTGATAATGCTAGGCCATAAACATGAATTAACAAGGCTAAAAAGTTACAAATACTTCACTAAACAAGTATTTTGTCAAATTATCCTGATGGATGGACACTAGTGAGAGTTTTCTGTCTTGTCTTGAAGGGGCAGCAGCTAGTGGTGCTGTGAAGGAGAGAAATGAGCAAGGGCAAAATCAATTCTATACCTCATCTGGCTCATATTATCCTTTTATTTTCTTCTCCATCTGTCTGTATTCCCCTTCTCCCCCCAGCTTTTGAAAGAAAGTCCAGGCTCATACTCTTCCAGCAGCCTCTAATGTGCTTGTTCTCTGTTTCATATAAGCTTGAATGTGTTTGTGCTTTGTCACAGAGACAGCCCTGTCACCAGCTGCTTCAGCTATTGTTGATGCTCTGCTTAGGAAGGTTTTTAGCAGTACCTTCACATTGAGATACTCCTGCCTGATAGAAACAGTGCTGAGTGCCCCAGTTATTATTTGCAGCAGTAGCATGACTGTAGCTCAGCACAGACACTGAAAGAAGTAGGCTGATATGAGATGGTCTTCAGTGGCACACTGAGGGTCTACCTATCTACTCTGACCAGCCCAGTTTTGATTCTCTTTCTTAGCTAGAAGCTGTGTGTGCGAAATGGAGGGCCATGTGTGCACCTTGGTGTTGTGGTGCCTACCTTTGGCTACAGAGCATCTACAGGCCACCCTGCAGCCCACGTGGCATGCCTGTACTCTGAACACAGCACTACGCGGCCTTCTGGGGTTGCTTACCCTGGGGAAACCTTACTGTGTGGCCTTTCAGTACTTAAAAGGGGCCTGTAAGAAAGACAGGGATGGACAGCTTAGCAGGGTTTGTTCCAACAGGATGAGGGGTAATGGTTTTAAACTGAAAGAGGGGAGATTCAGGCTGAGGAAAAAATTTTTTAAAGCGAGGGTGGCAAAATTCTGTCACAGTATTGTTTGTCCTCATAATTTTTCATTACCTTGCCCAGAGAGGTGGTGGATACACCATCCCTGAACACATTGAAGGCCAGGGTGAATGTGGTTCTGGGCAACCTGATCTAGTGATCAGGTAGTGTGGGGGTGGACTTAATAGCCTTTGAGTGTCCCTTCCAACCCAAACCGTTCTATGATTCTGTGATGAACAGAGTCCCTCACATCATGTATGTTGTGTCAAAACCTGTGGAGTTTTTGGACCTGCACAGGCAGGATCTGTGACCCTTTCACAACACAACAGTCAATCTGGCATGGTCAGAGCTTCAGCTGCCATGTGATGAAAACAAAGAGCTGGGAGAAATTTTACAGCCTGTTTCCCATAGCAAAGGGATGCATATGGGCTCACGGAGATTTGGAAAGATTCTCAAATGCAGCTCTTGCTGCAAGGAGCCAGCTGAAGTACAAGCAGATCAGTGAGTGCTGCAGAGCTTCAGTGGTGATACTACACCACAAAATTACACAGACACAGGGCTTATCTCTTCACACAAATTGCAGTTATTGTCAGTGCAGTAGCTCCAGCAGGTGAGGGAAGGATCCCCTCTGTAACCTGATTTCTGGATTATGGCATTCAGAGGCTGCACTGGTACATGCGACAAGGCAGTGATGCTGCTTCTGATGCCTGGCTTGCCTTGGCTCACCTCCACTGTGATGATGTGGCTGTACACGCACACTAACCAGAC
This sequence comes from Agapornis roseicollis, assembly GCA_002631895.1. Lineage (NCBI taxonomy): Eukaryota > Metazoa > Chordata > Aves > Psittaciformes > Psittacidae > Agapornis > Agapornis roseicollis. The sequence goes on from NDXB01000701.1 coordinate 198,114, forward strand.
TTGGGATGACAAAATGCATCTACAAGGTAGGAATTAATTCTGCCCCTGAAGTAATGCCCATTTTACCTGTGGATGATGTCCCCTGGGGATTTCAGTGCCTAAATTCCACCTAAGTTGCACTTTGAATTGTTAAGTGCTTTTTGGGGCTGACATCTAGCAGTTCCCTGTTTAAGCACATAGTGCAGAAGAAACATGGCAAAAAGAGCTATAACTGCTTAGGGCAAGAAAATTGTGCCTCTCTAGCATACTAAAATTAAGTCAATTGTGCAGTGGCTGAGTAGAGGGAATGGTTGATGTAATTTGTTTGGATTTAATAAAGAAAAAAAAAAAAATCCTTGTAAAAATATCCCTACCAAGAAGCCATTTAACCAAATCAGGATTGAGAAAGTGAGAGCTAAAGTAATTCTGCATTAGAAACTAAGATGTAGAGCAGGATTAAATGGTCAATTTTTTTATCATGGCAAAAGGCTAATGGTAGTGCCCCAACACTGTCTTCAAACTGGTGCTATCTGAAAAAGAAGATGAGCAGGCTATCTCAAAGGTGGCACTGTTTGCTGTTAAGAGAGAATTATTTTAGTTAATCAGAACTGGGGAAGATTGTGAATGACCTGGGTTAACAAAGCGAATAAATGGGAAGTGTTATGTGTGATGCAGATGCAATGCTGACAAATACAAGTCTGGGGACACATTCAGGGGAATAATTGAAAGTATTTCTAGGCTTTGCAGGGTTCTAAATTAGCCATAACTATTTAGGTCATTACTTGCTATGATCAGGTTAGTGGAAAAAAGTGTGTTGTGAAGCTGAAAACGAAAGATGATGTTAAAAACAAAAGATGATGTGAGACTATGTGGGAAAAAAAAAGGGGGGGGGGGGGGGAAGAAACAAACATACAAAACAAAACTCCCTCCCATAAACC